>CAUYPK010022850.1:0-19003 GCA_963574355.1 Loris lydekkerianus
ATTTGGGGAGATAAGACCTCAACAGCATAGGTAACAAAATCAAAAAGTAGACTTGTCAAAGATTAAATAACAGTAAGTAACTGGATTCATCTCTTGGTTCCCCATTCTGTTCCAGACATCTACTTCTCTGTTTTTGTGCCAGTACCACGCTGTTCTGATCACTATTGATTTGTAGTATAGTCTGAGGTCTGGTAGCATGATTCCTCCTGCTTTGTTTTTATTTCTAAGTAATGTCTTGGCTATTCAAGGTTTTTTCTGATTCCATATAAAACAAAGTATTGTTTTTCCCAAGATCTTTAATGTATGACGGTGGAGCTTTAATAGGGATTGCATTAAAATTATATATTGCTTTGGGTTGTATGGACATTTTAATGATGTTGATTCTTCCCAGCCATGAGCAAACTATAACCCAATTACAACCTGAGAATAGGGGGAAGGGGAAAGGGGAGGGGAGAGAGGGGGGAGGTGGGGAGAGGGAGGAGGATTGGTGTGATTATACCTAAAGTGCATCTTACAAGGGTATATGTGAAACTTAGTAAATGTGGAATGTAAATGTCTCAGCACAATAACTAAGAAAATGCCAGGAAGGCTATGTTAACCAGTGTGATGAAAATGTATCAAACGGTCTATGAAACTAGTGTATGGTGCCCCCATGATCACGTTAATGTACACAGCTATGATTTAATAAAAAAAAAAAAAAAAAGTAGAAAATGGAATTACATCAAGGAAGAAAATCTTCTGTCTAGAAAAGAAAACAATCAACAATTGAAAACACAATCTACTCAATGGGAGAAAATATTCGCAAACTATCCCTACGACACAATTAATAACCAGAATATACAAGGAACCCAAAGTACTCCATAACATAAAAAATTCAATTAAAAATTGGCAAAAGACTGAAAGGACATTTCTGAAATGAAGACAAATGGCTAACAGGCATATGGAAAAAATGAAAACTGCTCAAAATTTTTAGTCATTAAGGAAATGACAATCAAAACCACAATGAGATATCATTTCACCCCAGTTAAAATGGCTATTATCAAAAAGTTGAAATACAAATGCTGGCAAGGATGCACAAAGAAATTGTCAAAAACTGTCACCAGAAATGTAAATTAGCATAGGCATTACTGATTTTTCTCAAAAACTAAAGATAGGATGACCTTATTCCCCAGCAGTCCCACTGCTGGTATATAGATATATATATGGAAGGAATTCAGTATATCAAACAGAAATTGGCACTTTCATGTTTATTTTTGTAGCACTATTCACAATAAGCAACATACAGAATCAATCTAAGTGTCCATCAAGGAATGGATGATAAAGAAATATGCTATTTATCCCCAATGGAATATTATTCAGTTCTAAAATGGAATGAAATTCTGTCATTTTCAGCAACATACATGGAATTGGAGGTCATTATGAGCAAAAAGGAGTGAAATAAGCCAGGCATCATATGAAAAGTATTGTGTGTTCTCTCTCCTATATACAAACTAAAAAAACGGCTCTCATGAAGGTAGAATGTAGAAGGCTGGTTACCAGAGGTAGGAAGGAGAATGGACTGGGGAAGGAAGACAAGTTTCCAAGGTAACAAAAATAGAGTTAGGTAGAAGGAATAAGTTCTAATATGTGATGGTACAGCAAGGAAATTATAGTGAAAATTCTTGTATTTTTTCAAAAAATCTGGAATAGAAAAATTTCCATGTATCCAATGCAAACAAAGGGATAACTATTTGAGGTGACAGGTATTCCAATTACCTTGATTTGATCATTCCATGTTGCACACAGGCATTGAAATATCACATGTACCCTTCAAATATATACAACTTACAGATCAATTTAAAAAAATAGGAAAAGTTGTGAGAGAAAAGTAAGTGAGTAGACCCATAAATTCAGAGATTTAAGCGATATTTTTTATTGCATTCTTGGTAATTCTTATCCCCAGCTGACACACTAAATGACCAACAATGATAGTAGAGGTCATAAGGATATCTTGATTCTAAACCAAAGTAAACAGATTTTCATAAAAATATGGAGTTGAATAGATGACAAACTAAATTCTCTCTCATAAAGCAATTATTTCTGAACTCCAGATCTAATAATCTGCGATTCTGATGGGCTAGGGAAGTGCTCCGTTGTTTCTCAAACAATTTAAAATAAAAATCTGTGTGATGGTGCCGATAGACGTGAGAGAAATAATCTTTTCTTTGTGTAAACAAATAACAGATACCATTTAGTAATACTTATTGGCTCTCAATTTATTACAACAATAGTAAATTATAAATCATCTGTATCATCAAACAATAGCTTCCTTGACTACTATGACCATATTTTTATTCAGTAATACAAAGATAAATAAATGAAGAAAATAATGTGCTTTCCCAGGGAATGGTAAATGAGTTCCATTTAGGCAGATACTTGTTGAAAAAAAATATACCTCTATATTGGGTTTTATTTTTTAAAGATACATTTAGTAAAAGCAGTATTGTGGACTACATAAATAGCTTTATTTGATTAATTTTTTTAACAAAGTCTTGGTTATAATGGCACAAGTAAATGAAAGCCAATGTATAATAATTCCATTATACTATGTAATAATTCTAAGTGCAACATATTATATTTTGAAGAAAAATCATGAATCAGAAATAAATATATTTAGCTTTTAATCCCCAATCAATGAATAGCTGTTATTTTCGTTTTAACTTTAGGAAGAAGTAAGCTCAAGAGTTGTGACTTACCCAATATGACATCTTGAAAGAGGCAGAGTCAAAATTCAAGCACAGGTCGTTTATAATCCAAAGCCTAGGCCTATTCTATTATTCTATGTCACCTGTACCTATTTAGTTATGTGATAGGACGCATTCAAAGTATACTTCTTATATTAGCATAATTGAATAAATACAAACGTTGTTATAGTTGTACTTAGGTAAATTTATTTATTAATGAAAAGTATTATTAAATATCTAATTCTATCAAAATGCAAACTGAAAAGTAAAATTAAAAATAATTATGTCTGTAAAGTTAAAATAATATCTTTGCATTCTTCACTTGACATTGAATTAAGCATTAGTAGTAGATAAACAAAGATTATACATAGGTTAATATCAACTGTTTTTACTGTTTACCTTGAGTCCCTGAAATACTGAATTTGAATTTTGAATTATTATATTAATATTAAAATCACAGAATTCCAAAGCTGAAAAGCTTTGAACTTATGTAATACACTCATTAGACATGAGACATGAAAACTCATACTTGGGTAAGGTGACTCACACAAAATTTAATAAGGATGAGAAAATAACTTTAAAAACTTCTCTACTTTTTATTTGATATAAAGTAGATTCAGATTTTCTTAAACTCTAAAAAATATCCACTGTTTTGCTTAAGTGGGGAGTTAAAATTGAATAATGAGAATATTGCTTGATTTTGATGATCCATATCTTTTTTAAAAATGTTTCTTAAAAATTACATCTTCTATATGTCTTTATCTTCAAATCTGAATTGCTATGAGTTCTTTAGTAAGTAAAATAATCCATTGATTATTTTAGTATTGTTCTTTTATCCTTGTGCTGTAAGCAAAATGGATAGCTATAATATAAAATTATATAACTATTATCTATAGATAGAGAAAGTTTATTTTAAGTACTATGCAATTTAAAGCAAAAGATGATGTTTGGAAAATGAGTTATATAACAAAATCATATAAGTCATCCCATCCCGTTTGATGGGCAATCCCATCCCGTTTGATGGACAAATAATAGATATGTGCAAGTCTACAAAAGTCATCACATGATTTGAAGGTGACTTTTATTGCTTAGGTTGCTAAATATATTCCACATTGGAGCTGTAGTACTGAGCGATTGTATCAGTAAGGCAAAGAACATACTCAGAGTTATCAGAATAACTGTAATTGGTCTATCCTTTCTCTCAAGGGAAAACTCCATATATGCCTTCATTAGAAAGGTCTAATTTCAAGGAAAGTTGAGTAGGACAAAACATGGTAATACAGTGCTTAGTGTATGACAAGCATCATTCTAAAAGATTTACATCTCCTAATTCATTTCCATCTCAGAGTAATGTTAGAAAATTGTTGTATTTATCACCCAAAGTTATGGATGAATAACAAAGCATACAGAGGTTGTCACTCTGGATTTCTCTACAATTGCTTCATTATATTCTTGAAAATTTTCAGAACACTAAATATTAAATCCCCTAACTCAATCTTCTCTGGATGCTGTTTGCAAACAGAAAAGTTCTATGTAACCTTCCCATCACCTAACAGTTGAAATATGTTTAGAGATGAAGCTGAGACTGACAGCAGATGGTGGTTGGAGAGAATCCAACATTCTCCCTCAGTTCCTCATACTTTTATAAGAATAATTTTCTAAGCACTTTAACTAAAGAAGCCATTTTTACAAATATAGATATATTTGGTATATGGCTTGTACACATAAAACAAATACGAGTCATTTATTTCAATGAGATCTCATTTATTTCAATGAGATCAACCGTTTTGGTTCCATGTTCTCGTAATTGTCACCACGGCCTGCTTTTGCGCTTACCTTCACTATCCTTAGTCCTTAGGTGAAGATATAAAATGTGCATAGGAATTATTAATGGTTTTATTCCATGAGGATTCTGAAGGTTAGCCTCTTTATTTCAAAGCAAATAAAGCTTTGCCTCTTTATTTCAGAAGAAAGGAAAAATGTTCTAAACTAGTTAGATATATTCTAAAGTTCAAATGTCATAGGTTGAAAATAGAAATTACTTTGTATCTAGGGTGGAAACACTCTTTATTACCAGGTATGGTACAAAGCCATGCTCCCAGCAAGGCTGGATGTCTCAAAGGATAGTAAAGTTTCTCTTTCAATGAGAAACTATTAAAAAAAAATTAACGTGAGTAGATAAAAATAAAATAAAATTTGGAAGTAATGCTCTATGAACTTATTTTACCAACTTTTTCACCTGAGAATGTGTTAATATATCAACAAACTAAAGGATAATTTTAAATAAAGGAAATTATATGAGAGTTTATTCTCACACCAAATTTTAAGTAGGCAATTTTCCAAAAATCATGTGTTTTAGTATAGTTCGAAATGATGATGCAGTTTGTAAAACAACCAGCTAGTGATTAGATGCTTTAATCTTTTGATAATCAAAGAAAAAAGAATGTCTTGATTTAAAAGTTGAATAAATTATATACAAATTATTTAGAAAATTTAGAATACACATTTGGTTCCTCACAAAATGAAAATAATACCTTACGAAAATTAGAGTATTTGGATGTAAATTTACTTTTAATTCTAACAGAAGTTATTTATTAAATTTCATTTATTTTATATATCGTCTGTGAAATGAATTGTTAATTGTATCCCAATTAACATGATAATCCAAGGTAAACCATTGTTCTACATATAATTACATTAAAATCATTACCAATGCAGTAAGTAACATTTTAAAATAATGTTTATCATTACTTTACACTTAATCCTCATCATCACTGCTAAAATTAATGTCTAATGATTTCCATACTTTTATTCCTCAATAGATTTACAGTTATATTTTTACTCTCTTTGGAGTTTAAAGGCTACATTACTTTTTTAAGTAATAAAAAATAAGTCAAACTACTTATTATGGTTAAATTTGAATAAAATTTGTGGGCACAGCCTTAAAGCAAAAAACAAACAACAACAAAAAAACACAACAACAAAACTTATTTTCACTTTTCACTTCCTCTTAAAATGTTACAATGTGTTATTCATCATTGAATATTTTGTTTTGGAAAGTTACATTCATTCAGGAAACTAATCCATGACTTGACTTGGGTTATTTTAAAAACAAAAGGTGTAGAAGAGAAATTACCCTTTCTGGAGCTGCTCCTGTGAATTTATCTGGATACTAATGCAGAACCCTTTTTAAAAATTATTATATGTTATATACAAACTGTGTCTACAGTGACGGTTACCACCAACTGCAGCCTTGCTGTTGCAAGTCTAAAACCAATGAAAAAACACTATGTTTTAACTTGAAAATTAGTATATGGTATATAACATATTTATATATTTATATAATATTTTCATATATAAAATTATTTACCCAGTGTGTGTCAATTAACCATTGCTCCTTAAAAAAAAATCTTGATGGACAATTCATCCTTTACACCTTTAACTGAATAAAAAAGCAACTAGATAAGGTCATGGATAGAGACAGACATGTAGAATTGGTGACACTGGGCAAGTGGATGAATTTGACAGAAATCAAATTCCTCTGCATTTGTAATGATCAGAATAAAATGAGGAGATACAAAGCAGAAGTCGTGTTTGCTACAACACTCAGATGGTTTTGCAAAATAATTATAAAGACATGAATGATTTTTAAAAACATATTAGAAGAAGGTGTTTCATTTTCTTAAGCTGTTGTTGACCATTTTGATGGGTATTTGATAGGTATATTACCGGCAGTTTTTCATAAATGTTAGAAAGAATTTCTTATGAAACATCACATTCTTTTAATTTTAAGGATAATAAAAGCCAATTCAATGTCTTTGTTCCACCAGTCCTCAATCCTGTAAAGCTTTCATCCTTCTATAATCACAGATTGTCGATCTCGTCCCCGTGGAAAGTATCTTCTTTTCCCTGTATTTTGTCCATCGGTGTTCCTATCTCATTTTGAATTCAGCTGATGCTTTACCTCTCCCATTTTCTTTTTTTTATCACTGAAAGATGTCATTCCCCAGTCTTTGGCCCTCGACTTATTGTACCTCTACTCCTTTTGAGCAATCTTATTTATTTCTTCTACTGGTCACCTTACGAATTGAACATTGAAGTAAAAAATGCTACCTTTAAAATATTGTTTATCTTTGACCATTCTCCCCTGTTTAATGCTAATGCTTTCATTATATTCTCAGGCTTAAAGAAAAGTTCATTATACAACAAGGACTTATATTCTTAACTTCCTTAATTATTTACAAACACCATCACTTGTTTTGATTCGTTTTTATTTCTGCACTACTTTCTTCTGTTTAAGAAGCTTCATTTAGGCTTGGTGCCCATACAAAGTGGTTACAATGCCAGCCACCTACACTGAGGCTGATGGGTTCAAAACCGGCCTGGGTTAGCTGAAACAACCATGACAACTGCAACAAAAAATAGCCGGGTATTGTGGCAGGTGCCTATAATCCCAGCTACTTGGGAGGCTGAGGCAGGAGAATTGCTTAAGCCCAAGAGTTTGAGATTGCTCTGAGCTATGATGCCACTGCACTCCACTGATGGCAATGTACTGAGACTCTGTCTTCATCCTTAGTCATGCCTTTAAGTGTAAACCATATACATTTTAATGAACTTATTAAATTTATAAAAGTTTTATGAGAAATTTTAAAGATATGCAGCGAGCTCCCACATACTCCACATTCAATTTCCCCTATTCATATCATCTTATGTTGCTGGGGTATTTTTGTTACAAATAATAAACAATAATGATATATCATTAACAAAAAATTCATACTTCACTCAAAAATCTTTAGTTTTTTGTTGTTGTTGTTGTTGTTGTTGCTTATTTGCTTGTTTTAATCAATGGTCTTTTCTGTTCCAGGATCCCATTTGGTTAACACATGATTTTTTTTTTGGCAGGTCTCCTTGCTCCTTTTAGTTGTGACAGTTTCTCAGACTTTCCTTATTTTTAATGACCCTGACAACTTCAAGGAATATCCATCAGGTATTTTGTAGACTGTCTTTCAATTGGGATTCACCTGATATTATTTTCATAACTACATAGGGAATTATAGATTTGTGGTGGAAAGACTTCTGCAGGCAAAATGTCATTTTTTTTGTATCAGTGGTAAATTTATCAATATGACTTAGCATCTTTCAAGTTTACCTTGATCATCTAATTTAGGCGGTGTTTGTCAGGGTTCTGCAATGGAAAATTATGATTTTTTCACTTTCAAAAATATATTTCTTGAAAATCATTGTGTGCTGCTCATTAATAAAAGGTAAGGAATCATGCTTCACATATTTGAGGAGAGAATATTAAAATAAATTAGTAGAAATTCTCTTATATAAAAGGTCTATTCTTTCTTCTTTATTCATTTATTAAAACATTTATTTAGATATCATACTACTTTGTTTATTTTCTAGCTCAAATTTTTCATCTTTGATCATTGGGTGCTATTTCAGTGGGTTTTAGTGTGCCTTCAATATCGAACATCACCGTGTCTGTGTGTGAGTACTATTTTTATCTACTTATTTCTTTGAGCTTAGTCTTATTTTCTGGAACCACGAGATGCGCCAAGAGCATTTCATATTTTGCATGTTCTTGTCCTAGAATTAGACATTTTTTCAAGAAGTTCTGGTTCTTTTAATTGGTGAATGACAGTAGAAACCAAGATTTGAGCAGTAGATGTGCTTATTGCTCCTGGAATCTCATTGTTTCTAGGTCCCTTCAGTAGGTACACAAGGACATAGGTGTGTGTATACTAACCATGTATACACACGTGTCTGTGAATATTTCTATTTGTAAATGTCTGTATCCATACTGAACTAATTTTGGGGTTCCCACAATGTATCCAAGCAAATCCATTGCCAGATGGATCAATCTATACCCCTCCCCTTGTTTGTATATGAATTCCCATCCCCACAGTGGGAAACTTGGTTCTCACCATCTGTTGCCCATATACTTAATTGTACACTTTATTTTATCATTAACTTTTCAGGCTTTATTCATTTCCAAAGTTACTGATATTAGTGTCTTCTTAACCACCCACTTCAATGAGGTTGTACATTTCTAATGCAGTGAAATTGCTTTGTCACATTCTGTACTCCACCCAGAGATTCCTCAATTTCCTAAATTTTGGTTTTAATGTTTATATACTAAGATTTATTCTATTTATGGGCTTTAACCAATGCAAAGTGTCATGTGTATACCATTGAAACACTGTGCCAAATAATTTCACCTCCCTGCTCCCCCCAAATCTTTTTGTTTTATTTATTTAATACTTCCCTTCTACCTGTTAGACACAGTCACCATTGATCATCTTTATGTCTTCTTAGCTTTGCCTTTTCTTGAATGTGGATATAATTGGAACACATATTTTATAACCCTTATGAAATAAGTTTTTTTTCACTTAGCAGTAGTTATTTAAGACTGGTCCATATTTTTTTCATGGATTGACAGTGTCTTTATTTTTATTGCTCATAAATAGTGTCCAGTTTGGATACACTCCATTCTTCTTATCTTTTCACTTATTGAAGAACATCTTAGTGTCTTCCAGGTTTGGGTGATTATAGCTCCTGTCAACATTCACATGCAGCTTTTCATTAAGACATAAGTTTTTGAATCAGTTAGGAATATACATTCTAGGAATACTGTTGCTGGATCATACAGTAAAACCACACCCAATCTTGTAAAAAATTAGTGAACTGCTTTCCAAAGTGGAAGACACCATGGTTGTACCATTTTTCATTCCCTACCAGATGAACAAGAGCCCCTGTTATTCCATATTTTCACCAGTAATCGATATTGTCTTGTGCTTTTTTTTTTTTTTATGGGGGAGGGCTTTTAATTATTCTATTTGATATAAGTGATTTGTTGTCTGTATTTCATATCACTCTTTGTACATAGTACATAGTTCTACAATGCCATTTGTTAGATAGTAAGTAGTAACTTTATTGTCTTCACTATTGAAACTGAGCATCTTAAGACAGGTTCTATATCTCATTCACCACATATTCTCATTGTCTGACTTATGGTAGGTGGGTTTTAAAAATGAAGGCAAAATTGAATGAAATAAAAAAATAATTTTGTCTAATGAACAAGTTCAAAGGAAATTTGAGTTATTAATTATATGTTGAAAAATAAGATTTACAGAGATAATTTGTTCTGTATCGTAAGTGTTCTGTACAGTGTGGCTGAATTTTACCTAAACAAACATTAATAACCTTTATAAAAAATTTCATCCTTTGAAATATGTTCCAATAATTCATTAGAACCATCCATTGACAAATTAATTTCCAAAAATAAATTTTGTCACATACATAATAATATAGAAACAAATACTATCTTTACTTTAACAAAAGCCTTTTATTTCCTCCAAACAGGTGCGAGGGACAATTTTTTGAAGCCAGCAAACATACATGAACGATGTTTAATTTCTAATTTAGCACATACCTGTGCAACTATACATTATTTGTGGACATGATGAGACAATATTAATGCTAAATATATCAATGGTAAATATATTGACAGGATTATACAGTGGAGATGTATGTGACGTTACAAAGTAAACAAATGAACACACATTTAATGAATTAATAATTATTTCACATACAAGACTACCTTACATCAAAATTGTTAAGGTATTTAATTATTATTTGAGAGTCTGAAATTAATATGTGGATCATTATGAATGTTTTGAGATACACAAATACCAAGAAACAAAATCTATGCAAATGGAAACAAAGGCCTCCCAGAAACAGTGATAAACTGAGCAAGTTGAAACTTCCACAGCTGACTCAGAAAGGATGCTGTTGACTGTATTTCTTAGAAGAGAAATAATAAGTCATAACCCAGTCTTTCTCAAAACTTTTATAGTGACCCACATGTCATGGGAATTTTAAAAAGTTGTCTAATATCACTTACCTGTTAAATGTCATGCCAATTTTTGAAGTTTTGAAGACAGGGTTTATTTTATATTACATATAATATATTCAATTTACATTACATACAGTATATTCATATCGAGGATAAATTTGATCATAGTTAATTGCTCTAGTTCAGTTAGTTTTTATTAAAACAGAAATCTAAAAAACCTTAAAGATATAGGTATTTTTTTTTTATTTATCATTACTAAACTACCTTGATTTTTGTGGAAGGTCTTATAGCAAAATATGATATAAACATCAGAATAAGTAGCTCAGCGCCTATAGCTCAGTGGCTCGGGCACCGGCCACATACACTGGAGCTGACAGGTTCGAATCCAGTCCGGGCCTGCCAAACAACAATGACAACTATAACCAAAAAATAGCTGGGCTTTGTGGTGGGTGCCTGTAATCCCTGTACGTGGGAGGCTAAGGCAAGAGAATTGCTTAAGCCCAAGAGTTTGAGGTTGCTGTGATTTGTGATGCCACGGCACTCTACCCAGGGCAACTGCTTGAGACTCTGTCTCAAAAAAAAAAAAAAAAAAAAAAATCAGGTTAAGTAAGGTTGCAAAAGAAAGCAAAAAGAGAAAATTTGTACACTGTACAAGGAGATTCATTTCTTGATTTTTTTTAACCTCAACTTTAAATATGTCAGTTTTTTCTACTATACCTTGAGGGACTTACAACTTATTCTCAATGTCAATACTTTGCTTCCCACATAGTCCCATTCTTTAGAAATAAAATTAGTGAAGGCAGAAGAAAGTGACTCAGATTCTTGAATAGGTGCCATGTGAAAATGTATTCTCAAATCCATCTCCCACTTCTCTTGCCAAGTTTCTGGACTTTCATGAACTTTTTGCTGACTTGATGTAATGTATATATATTTTTTTCTCCTACTCTTTGAGATAGAACTTGGATGGATGTCTACTTCCAACCATAAATCAGTTGCTCTTAGTACAAAGAACATTTGTTGCAGTAAATATTTTTCCTTGATTCCTGAACAAAATATGTGCCAAGAACTAGTTAAGCTTATGAAATGACATGAGGTTGATGCCACTGGAATGTTTTATGTTGATTGAAAACTGTGGGAGACTAATGTTTCTTAGTGAGTTGGTGGAAGAAAATATGATTTGTATGAAGCCTCTTGTTCTTAGACAGTTACCAAAGTTCAAGTTGTTCTGAACATAAAAGGGAAGAGACTATCAAAAGGAAAGGCTAACCAATATTTAGCACTTTCCAATATTTTATAAACGTTATATACTGATTTATTTATAAAGTTATAGAAATAGATTAAAATAATCACTGATCTGTTTGAGAGGTGGTATAAATATTGTTATTGTGATGTTTCCTGAAGAAACACATACTGAGGGGAAACAGGAAATATGGCAACTGGAAGCAGCCTATATAAGCTGCTCCAGATTAAAAATCCAAAGTTTCAGGTAGATGCCCTCTTATCAATGGACCCTCTTGGAGAGAGCATTGTTAATCAACAGAGAAGGGACAGGAGCCACTAAGAGAAAGGATGGTGAGATCCACTCATCAAAATTGGAACATACCTGTGAGAGATGCCTACGTGTGGAAAGGAAAAGGAAGGGAACCATCCTTTCTGAGTCATCTGTGTAAGGCTCCCAAGATCCCCCAACCAACACTTCACCCTCGGCTGTGAATGCCCTACCCACAGCCACAGGCTTTCATTCAGCAGGGAACTGTCTGGAGACTGCACAGTAACACTACACTAAAGAGCAGGTTCACCAGGGACCCGCTGACTTGGGCTCCCAGGACACTGCAACTGAGGACGGTCTGAGCTGTAGGTTCCAGAGCACCCAGTCTACCCAGGAACTGGGTTTGTTGCAAATGCTTCTTCATCATCCCTGCCAGACCAGGGAGGGAGTAGGGAAGCAGATATTCTCAAGTGCCCTGAGATCAGGAGCTAAGCACTCACCCCACCAGGGACTTTGAATAAGGCAGGTCTCTATGGCACCCAAATCTCCCACAATAACAGCCTTACTTACTAAGAACTGAATGAGGACAAAGCCCCAGCCATCTGGTAGTCCAGCCCCCTTATCCCCACCCACTGACAGGCAGAACACACCTCCTAGTCCTCCTTGCCATTCCGTGTAATTTGCTTCCAGCTCCATATGCTGCCTGCTGGGCCACACACTCCCTCCAGAACACACCCCTGCAGACCTGCATGGCTGCATGCTGCTATCATATGTGGACCTGCGTGAAGCCAACACCCACAGCCCTGATTCACAGCCACCTCTTAGCCTAACCAAGCAGTCACTGCCACTGCCACCAGGAGCCCTACACAGAGAAAATACCCATAATGCCTGACTCCATAGAGAGGGACTCACCTGAACCCTACCTAAACTTCCAGCAAGGGTCTGGGGACCAACCTGCAACTCCACACAAAGATCCTCAATACTGGCATGGACTGTAACAACCACAGGGGAATGGGGCAGTGCAGAGCAACTACTATACAAGATGCCAGTGCATCTGCGCTTTTCCTGCCAGATCAGTCTTGTGAAATAGGAAAAATGTGACATCTCTTTCTTCTCAAATAAATAGGGTAATTCCCAGCAAAAGAGAACAGGTGTACCAAAAACCTATCTGCCTGAACTGACAGAAGAGATTTTAAATGAGAGGAAACCAGCAAATGAACTCTGGCAACATGAAAAAAAAAAAAAAAAGGTAGTTTGACAGACCCAAAGGATCACAGTAGACCTACAAAAATACACCCCAATCAAAAAAATTGTTCAAATGTTATAAATGGAATTCATAACACAGAAGGAAAATAAGATAAAAGGGATTGAAAAGAAAGTTGAAAATCAAAACAAAGAAGCTAAAAAACAAAAATATTGCTAAGGAGATACACAAAATGAGAAAAGATAGAACTTTAAGAAATAAGAGTCATTTAAGGAACTTCAAAATACACCAGAAAGCTTTGACAATAGGTTAGACAGAGCAGAATAAAGAATTTCAGAGTGTGAAGATAAGCCTTTCAAATTAATCCAGATTACATCAATGAATGGAAAATCATAGTTCAAGTATATGCTTTCTCCAAAATCCTAACACACAATGACTCACAGAGACTCCAGGTAAAAAGGATGAAAATTACGTTCCACGCAAATGGAAACCAAGATCAAGAAGTTGTAGTCATTCTCATGCCAGGTAAAATTGACTTTTTTTTTCTTTTTTTGACAGTTTGCAGAAATTTATTAACATTGAAAGACATTGTTTAATCTTCCCATCAGCATCCCAAGCACCTTTTTAAGTTTTGTGCTTGCAGTGGTCAAAATATCCCTTTTTATACTTTTAGAAGATCTGTCTGTACTTCCCCAGTCATGAATGTTGTTCCTCTTCTGAAACTTGCTCCACTATAGTCAAGTTGATTTCTTCACACCTTGAAAGGTTCTAGATGGGTACATGGAACATGCCTGAAGTCCTGGCTGCTTGGGAGGCTACTCAAGGACAGTGTGAGAAACAGGAGACCATGCTTCTTAAAGTCTCCAAAATCTGCACCCAAGTAAGCCATCCCAGGATAGAAATTAGTAACCAGTAGTAAAAAAAAAATAAAGCTGGTCCAGACAAGTCAGATTACACCATTTCAACTTCCAGCTTTCTTGCTAGTGCCTATAAAACACATTTTAATTACAAAACAAATGAAACATTGATTTGAAAAGCAGACAGGTGGTTTTATATACACTGCTAGCATCAAATCCCAAATACTCCATATACAGGTAAAATTGACTTTAACTCAGCAATGGTAAGAAAGACAAAGATAGTCATTACATAGTTGAAAGCCTGGATACTAAGACATAGCAATCTTTAAGATTAAGGTTAACAATTATAACATAGGAGCTCTCAGAATTATAAAACAAATTTTATCTGATGTAAACGAAGAGAAAAAAAAAGTAGCAGGGGCGGCACCTGTGGCTCAAAGGAGTAGGGTGCTGGCCCCATACAGCCCGGGCCAACCCCCCCCCCCAAAAAAAAGAAAAAAAAAAGGATAGCATCATAATCACCTGAGACTTCAATACCCCAAACTCAAAAGATAAAGAACTAAATCAACAAAAAAATACCGGGCTTAACTGAGCACTCTAGAACAAATGAACTGATCAGACATTTACAGTATACTCTACCTCAAAAATGTAGAATATACATTATTACATCAGCACATGAGACAAGTTTTCAATATTGGTCATATCTTAGACCACAAAATGAGTCTTAGCAAATTCACCAAAATTTAAATCATGCCACATATCTTCTCAGGCCATAATGGTCTGTGAATAAAAGTAGAAATAAAATCCAAGAGAAACTCTCAAATTCTTAGGAGCTCATGAAAATTAAACAAGTGTCTCCTGAACAATCTTGGGTTGATGATGCAATCAATATGTAAAGCAAAAGAATCTTCAAGCTCAATAATAAAGGTGACATAACTTTTAAAAAATCTAGGGGATACAGAAAAAAAGGGTTTCAGCCCAAATCATTACATCAAAAAGACAAAAATATAAAAAATCAAAATTCTGATCTTGTAATTCAAGAAACTAAAAAAAAGAATAAACTAAACAAAAAAAAGCAGAAAACATAAAATAACAAAGCTCAGAGTAGAACTAAATGAAATGGGGAAAAATGTATAAATATATCTACATATAATTATATACAAAACTAAACGTTGGTTCTTTAAAAAGATAAATAAACAAAATCAAGAGACCACTAATCACATTAAGAAATAGGGGAAAAAATGACTCAAATAATACTAACTAAAAATGAACATACAAACAATGAAACATGGAGAAAGGACATGGATAAAACCTTGGAAACACACAACCTCCTAAGCCTGAATCAAAAAGAAATATAACTCCTGAAGAGACCAATAAAGAGCAACAATATGGAAACAGTAACAAAAATAATATCCCCACCACCCACCCCCAAAATCCCAAGACCAGATAGAGTCACAGCTAAATTCTAGCAGTCCTAAAAAGGAAAAATGTTATGTATTCTACAAAAGTTATTCCATAATATCAGGAAGAAGACAATTTTCCTTAACTCATTCTATGAAGGCAGTATCATCTTGATATCTAAACCAGGAAATCGTGCAACAACAACAACAACAACAAAATTACAGACCAATATTCTTTATCAACACTGATAAAAAGATACTCAACAAAGTAGTAGCAACCCCAATTCAAAGGAACATCAAAGAGTTAATTCACCATTATTTACTTTATTCCAGGGATGCAAGGATGGCTCAAAATAAGTAAATGTCATCTGCCACATAAACATAATCAAAACCAAAATGCCATAAAATCATCTCAATAAATGCATAACAAGCATTCAATTAAATCCTGCACCCTTTCATAATATGAAAAAAAGAAAACCTTTACAAATTATGCATAGATGGAAAACACCTCAAAATTATAAAAGTCATATATGGCTTTTATATGACTTATATGAAAAACCCACAGCCAACATCATACTGAGTGGAGAAACGTTGAAAGCATTTTCCCTACAAACTGGAACAATTTAAGGGTGCTCACTGTCACCATTTCTATTCAACATAGTACTAGAAGTCCTAGCTAGAGAAATCAGGCAAGAGAAAGAAATAAAGTACATCCAAATCAGGAAAGAGAAGTTCTAAACTATCCCCATTTGCAGATAATATGATCTGTATATGAAAGACCCTAAAGACTTCATCAAAAGATTCCTTGAATTTAAAAATAAATTTAACAAAGTCTCAGATTATAAAATCAATGTATGCAAATCAGTAGCTTTTCCATATACTAACAACAGTGAAGCTGAGTCAAATCAAAGACTCAATGCCATTTACAATAGCTATGAAGTAAATAAAATATCTAGAATGTACTTAACAAGGTAGGTGAAGGATTTCTACATGAAGAACTACAAAACTCTGGTGAACGAGACCATAGAGAACTCAAACGGAAAAAGATCTCATGATCCTGTACTGTTAGAATCAACAATGTTAGAATGTCTGTTACAACTAATGCAATTTACAGTTTCGACACAATGCCCAATACCAACATCTTTCACAAGTGGAGAAAAAATAAGCCCAAGCTACATTTGGAACCAGAAGACTGCTTGAATAACCAAAGCAATCTTAAGCAAAAAGAACAGAACTAGAGGCATCATGTTACCTGACTTCAAATAATACTACAAAGCTACCCAAAACAGCATGGTACTGTTTAAAAGGAGAGGCATAGACTAATAAAACCATATAGCTATAACCAATTGATGTTTGACAAAGCAGACAAAAATTAAAAAAGAAATCCTATTCTGTGATTAGTTCTAGAAAACAGGATAGTCATTGGCAGAAGAATAGAGCAGGACTTAGACCTCACCATACAAAAATAATTCAGGACGGATTAAAAACTTAAATGTATGGCAAAAAATCACAAAATTTCTAGAAGTAAATGTAGCAAATATACCTCTAGACATGTGCTTAGAAAAAGAGTTTATTACTGAGACCCCAAAGCAAATAGAGGAACAACAAAAATAAATAGTGACACTTAATTAAATTAATAATCACCACAGGGGGGAAAAAATCAACAGAGTAAACAGGTATCCTACTAAATGTGAGAAAATAGTCACATTCTACACATCCAACAAAGAACTAATATCCAAATCTGCAACAAAGTCAAACAAAAAAGTAAGAGAAAAATAAATAAGCCCACCAAAAAGTTAGCAAAAGTCATGAACAGAAGTTTGTATTAAAAAAAAAAAATAAATAAAATAGACAATAAACATATGAAAAATGTTCAGTGCACTAATCATTAGAGCAATACAAATTAAAACCACAGCGAGACATCTTCCTTACCTCTGTCAGAATGGACATTAGTAAAAAGTGAAAAACAACAGAATGCTGGTGTGAATGCAGAGAAAAAGGAACACTTAAATCATATTAGTGGACTGCCAACTATTACAATCTCTGTGGAAAGCAGTATGGAGATTTATCAAGCTGGTAAAAGTAGACCTACCATTTGCAACAGTGATCCATGACTGGTTATCTACTCAAAGGAAAAGAAATCATCAAAAACAAACCCACACTGGAATGTTTGTCACAGCATGGCCACAGTCACAAAGATATGGAATCAACTTAAATGTTCATCAGTTCATAAGTAGATAGAGAAAATGTGGTATATATGTACAGCCTTGGGTACTACTTAGCCACAGAAAATAATGAATAAATATCATTTACAGTAACTTGGCTAGGAATGGAGACTCTTATCCTCCATGAAATATCTCAGGAATGGAAAATCCCAACATTTTATGTCCTCACTAACAAGTGTGAGCTACATGGGGGGTACACATAGACATAAAAAGATGTAAAGAACTTTGGAAATTAAGGAGAAAGGGCAGGAAGGGCCTGAGGGATAAATATTTACTTATGGGCTGACCTATTGGATATAGTGAACTAGTGTGGCGGGCTATGGTGGCAGGCACACTGAAAGTCTTAACTTCAGCATTTTATAATATTTCCATGTAATAAAAGTATTTGTACACCTTTAATAATCTGAAAAAAATAAATAAATAAACAGGCTGGGTTTTGTACCTTGGCACCATTAAAGTAGAATTAGAAATGGTTCGGTGATTTTTGTTTTTGGATTTTTTATTAGGATAGGTAACATTTCAAAATAAATTAATGTGAATAACTTAAATGAAAGGGTTTTCTTCACATGTACCCTTTCTTCAGCTGATAGGGTACCTAAACACTAGTGGACTTATGGATGATCCAGCAATGTTTTTTTTTTTTTTATTTTATTGAATCATAGATGTGTACATTAATGCAATAATGGGGTACAATGTGCTGTTTTATATACAATTTGAAATATTTTCATGGAACTGGTTAACATAGCCTGCATGGCACTTACTTAGTTATTGTGTTAAGACATTAATATTCTACACCTAGTAAATTTCACATGTACTCTTGTAAGATGCACCATAGGTGTGGTCCCACCAATCACCCTCCCTCCACCCATCCTCCCCTTCTTTTCCCCTTTCCCCATATTCTTGGGCTATAATTGAGTTATAGCTTTCATAGTAAGACTGAGTACACTGGATACTTTTTCTTCCATTCTTTTTGTTGTTGTTGTTAAATCATAGCTGTGTATATTAGTGCAATCACCTGTCCCCCTTCTAAGATGAACCATAGATGTGGCCCCACCCATTACCTTCCCTCCACCAAAACCTCCCCCCTCCCTTCCTCTTCCTTAGCCCTTTCCCCATAGTCTTGTGCTATAGTTGGGTTACAGCCTTCATGTGAAAGCTATAATTTAGCTTCATAGTAGGGCTGAGTACATTGGATACATTTTCTTCCATTCCTGAGATACTTTGCTAAGAAGAATATGTTCCAG
>CAUYPK010022851.1:0-15040 GCA_963574355.1 Loris lydekkerianus
CTTAGCAAAGTATCCCAGGAATGGAAGAAAAAGTATCCAATGTACTCAGCCCTACTATGAAGCTAAACTATAGCTTTCACATGAAGGCTATAACCCAACTATACCTGAAGACTATGAGGAAAGGACCAAGGAAGGGGAAGGGAAGGGGGAGGTTTGGGTGGAGGGAGGGTGAGGGGTTGGGCCACATCTATGGTGCATATTTTTATCTATAATAAAAAAAAAAAATGTAAAAAAAAAAAAAAGGATGGATATGTGTGACTTACACTGATTTATCACGAAATAGTTGCTAACAGTAGTAATGCTGTACAGGAGGTGGCTAGGAAAACCTTCATCGTCAGGATCCTCAGCTGTGATATTGGCCACACTGGTTCCTAGACTCAGCTCTTCGGGAATGGTGTACACTTGTGTTGGACTGGAACAGAAATACAGCAGACACAGCTAATTTTCAGGGGCACAGGGGGGTGGGTATTTTGGTTGGTGCTAAATATAGTGCTACACTGTTTAAGTTGCATCAACATGCTCAGAGGGAAAGCACAGCAGCTGAAAGGAGGGCTGACTGGCTTTTATATTGCCAAAGATCACATCCCTATGGATGCAAAGAAAGTAGCACACTGTTACTGCCGTAATTTACACGGGCCACACAGTTTCTGACTCCGTGAACGTCTGCCTCGTGCCATTTCAGATCAGCCGTGGCATTAACATCTTTTACAATGCAGATGGTTGGCCTATCCAGATATCTCCTCTCCTTCTCCCAATGTTGGTGCAAAATTCCCCTAAATGCTTTTTTAAAATCCATTTGGACATCATGTCACAGCTACAGGCTCCCTCCCTTATTCCTGATTCCCATCCTATGATGGGAGAAGCTGGAAAATTTGTAAAGTTTCTCTATTCTAATGCCTTTGCTCACTTTTATTTCTTCCTTTTCTTTTTTTTTTTCTTTTTTGGCCCAAGGATACAGAATTTATGCACAGTACTTATGTACCTTTCCAAGATGCATTAATCTTGAGGTCAGCAACTCTCTAAACTGAGCAGTAAGTTTCCTTACAGAAGACCAGGTCAGATGACTGTTATCTAAGGATGACTTCTGACAAGATAACCCCAAATCACCAACCTACCTGTCTTCCTAGATGACCAAAGCCACTGGAAAAGGCCAGTAATAAAACAGTTTAGGAGTTTTAACAACTACGTAATTCGGGTAAATTGAGTCATTGTTAATGCACAAGTATTATTATTTAAAATAATAATTATTATTGTTAATAATAAATAATGAAAATGATTTCAGGAGGGCAAATTTTTACCTCTAATTTTCTAGTTTCCTATGTTGAGATTTTTCCCGTGTGGGATCTTCTTTGAGAAGGACATACTATATCTCAGTTTTAAATGATTGCATTCACTTTGTGAGCTCAGAATGTTTCTGCAGTTCTATCCCAGCATCCCTATGAGGTAGGTAGGGCCAGAAGAAGGAGAAATAAGAGGGTCCCTCTAGTGAGTGTCAAAGGCAGGCAGAGAAAGGCTGAAACTGGGCCCTCTCCCCAGGCCCACTGCACCAGGTGCCTCTCTGAATCTTGGGCCCTCCCACTCCTTTCACGAGGTGATCTTCTGTAAATGCACTCCATTGTTGGGAAAGAATAACCTCATCCAGCCCAAGAGGTCACTCCAGGGTCTCCCTGACACATCTCCTCCTCAGGGAATCCTGTGGCACTAGCCCCTGATGGGTCCAGGAATAGGCAAAGTGGAGTGGGTCCATAGCGGTAGGATGGCAGGAATCCAAACCAGAGCCAGCAGAGAGAGGAAGGCAGCTGCAGCTCTCGAGACTAGGCTATGCCCTTCTGTCTCTTCTGTCAGAGCCTGTGTTTCTCACAGAGTATGTATTTTCTTTGGTTACTCTGAATGGGTTCCATTAGCCTCCCACAAAGAGACCACCAAGATACCTGTCTTGCTCACAGCTGTGCCCTCCCTGCTCCAAGTGTGCCCAGGGATGGGTTAGAAATGCAGCTCTCAGGCCCACCCACCCAAGGCCATTGGACCAGGCCACCCAGGAGGTTGTATATGCTTCCACATTTGAGAAGGACTTTCACAGGCAGTGCTGGAGGTGACACTTTCGGCTCCCAGTCTCTCATAGGACAGAGAGAAGACAACACAAGAGGAAAATCCCCTCCATCCCACCTTCCCTCTTTTTGGCTGTCACAACAGGGGAGGGGCTGCTATTGGCATCTGGGGGTAGAAGGCAGAGATGCTGCCAAACATCCTACAAGGCGCAGGACAGCCCCTGCTGCAAAGAAGTGTCAGCGCCACGCCAGCAGCACCACTGCTCAGGAAACCCTGCTCTGAAGACCCATTTCGTCCATGCTGGGTGCTCCAGGAACTCAGATCCCCAGGAAGGGACTAAGTAGGCAGTGGCTGATGGCACAGCTCCTCAGGTGAAAAATTTTCTCCTTGGCTAACCTGATATTGAGCCTAGCAGAAGATAAAATCTTTGGTCTATTTGATTTGGAGATCGAAGATCCAGGCATATATAAAAAACCATTCAACATAAAGACCTGACCACAGTTAAGATTTATTCACAGCACAGTGAAGCCAGAGGCTGAGCAGCCACCCCGCCAAGGTGAAGCTCTAATACCATTTACGTTCTCCTATAGTGCCTCTGACCACCAGATCCTGCGAGGGGTGGGTGACGGGCCAGGGCACACTTGGGAGAAAGGATGTGAGTTCTGGATGGCCCTGGGTGGGTTCCTTGCCAGAATGAGTATTCAGCAAGTGCCTAAGGTGTGCATAGCACTGTCAGGCACCAGATGGAGAAAGACTGAGGGTAAATACAAAAGAAATGGGCAGGAGGGGAGAAAGACCTACCTACCCACCTTTAAAATAAAGTGTTCTGCAAAAGAGCAAGCCCTACACACAGGTAAAGAGTAAACATATCAGGTACTTTCATAATAACGTGCTCAGCTTTTATAATAGCAGACTCCTGGAGTGCACATCATGAGTCCATAAAGCATTCTGATATTTGTCACCACCCAGGATAAAATGATGAGACATTTTCAGCAAACAGGCAAGAAATAGGACATGCCTTTGTTGCATTAATTGCAGGAGTTTAACAAAGGGTAAAGGTAGAAGGGCTGTTTCTACATTTTACATTTCTATTTCACACTCAAATTCATTTTGTTAATTCTAAATTAAATAACTTACGGTTAGTGTTAGCACTGATTTTGGGGAAAAGGAAAATCAGAAGCTCAGGGGAAACATGAAAGCCCTCAGAGTCAACACCTAAGTTGCAATGAAGCAAAGCCAAGTGCAGACGGCTGACTCTAAGTGGTGGCCTAAGCACGGTCAGGGCAACTGCCCTGCCCCAAATCCTCTTTTCAGAGTGAGGGCTGTCAAAGTCCCTACCACTGTCCATGGAACACTGAAATAAAGTTGACTGAATTAAAAAAGAATTAGACACTCATACAGATCTCACTCCCTGCCTGCCTGGAGCCTAACAGATTCCTCACTCAAACCAAAAGTGAGAACCAGAGAGTTCCAGCCTGACCTCTGGGTGGCCCCTCAAACCAGCCAAGGTCATGTTCTCTCTCTGCTGAGGTCAATTTCTGTATTTTGGAAGACCTAGTATAAACCAGATGGTTTACAAGTGCTGCCCGTGGAGAGAACTTATTATTTTTCCCTTTGCAACCCTATTAACCTGCTTCTGTCCTCACAGACTGGGCGTGTGGGGAAGGCCTCAGGGAAGCCTCAGCACAACAGCTGTCACTTTCCTCTAGGGGTTACTGAAGAATCTGCAGAGCCTATGGCCCAATACCTGAGCTTGAGTCCGGGTTGAGATGTCACAACTATTAATAAGCTGCCCAGCCTGTGCTCCTGGAGCAACCTATCACAGAAATGACTGCGCTCTCCTTCAGAGTCTAACCTGGCAACAGGCGCTGACGGGCAGCATCACATGAGAGCTTATCTGCTGCTGTGCCCTCTATGTTGATACCCACAAATGGGCTATAGACCATGACATCCAGAAGTTTCACAATTGCAGTGTGTTTGCCAAGTGGCACCAGGTTAGCCTGGAAGTGGGGTGGCCTTAATACCTCCCAATCTTGGAATACTTTTACAATTCATCCACCCTGCTTTGGAGCCTCATGGCTTTTTGTTGGTGGAGGACCCAGTGCTGAATCTATTTGTGGCCCATAATACCAATTAACCCCCAGGCAGGTGGTTTTGCCACTGTGCCCATATTAGAGAGTAAGGCAGACAGAGACTCTAACCAGCAAGCCAGACTGTTTGGAGTGCCATCTGCTAGCTGAGAGTCCTACCTTCTCCTAACCCATCTTCAATAGGCTCAAGTCTCCCTTTTGTGCCTGAGATGGTGCCAGGCACATTTCCACAAACTGCCCCTACCAAGAGCATTTACCTTCCTCGTCTCTGCCAGACACAGGAGCTGCCACACAGCCAGATCTCTGTTCCAGATCCACCATGGCAGGAAGACCCTTCAGCACAGGCAGTAGTGGGCAGGCACCCGTATAACAGACCTCTCCTCAGTGCGACTTTAGGGAACCTCAGCTGATGGATGAGTCCTAGGACTCTGCTGTCATTACCATGGAGAGCACCATTGTGCAAGTGCCTTCGGTGTATGCACAGTGGCAAGCCACACACCTGGCCATGTGTCCTGTCCCTCCCCTCCCCCCATCATGTCCATAAACCCCTGATAGGTGTGAATGTGTGGGTGTGGACAGCACAGGTGGACACCAGAAGTCCAGAGGCCCAGGTGAAGGCCTCTGAAGAGCTCAGGCCTCTGGCTGTCCTCAGGGCCAGGGCAAAGGGCACCCCTCTGTCTTGTATTACGTGTGTTGAAGGAGACCAGGCCACCTAACAAGGACGCAGCCTGCCTCCACAGTCCTGCGTACCTCAGGCCTACCTGGTAAAGCGCGGGATCTCATCGTTGAGGTTCACGATGTTCACCCGGAGCTCCGTGGAGGCTCTGAGGCCTCTGCTGTCCCTCACTCCCACAGTGAGATGGAAACTGTCAGGGGAACAGGCAAGTGAGAGAATCTGCTCTGCTCACCCTTCCCTGCAAGGGATGGTGGGTGGGATGGGAGGAGCAATGCCCTGCAGGTGTCTCCCTCCTCATCTGTCACCCCCACCCCAGCCCCTATCCTGCAGTGGCTCCCCACAGCCACTGCCTCACAGTGCTTGCCATGTGGCACATTGTGCCTCCACGTCCATGGGTCAAGAGTACCACACCCACGGGAGGGAGCCAGGTGCCAGGGCAGAAGAAACTGGCTCTGGTCCCCATGCCTGGCACAGAACCAGGAGCTTCACCTGCTTCCCCCCAAGGCCTACATGGTTTTGTTCACAAGGCCAGGCCTTTCCCCAGGGCCCACACATCCCACCCTCCTCGCTACTTTAGGGCCACTCAGCCCCTTCACTGGGACAGCTGCCTCTCCCAATCAGAGGGGTCTCAGCTATTCTCCTGATCCTGGGCGTCCTCTCCCACACCATCAATCTTGTTCTCTGGAGTTGGAGGTTTTGTACAGGAAAGGGGCCTTCCAGATGGCTGCCATATGCCCTACTCCTTCCCTGGGTTCACTGCCCTCTGAATTTAAGATGAGGCACAGACGCTCGGAGCGCTGTCCTCGGGTACACTACTGTCCCTCCTGTTGTCCTCTGCCCTCAGACAAACAGCATTCAAGCAACACCAAGGCTACCTGCTGGGTCCCGCTTCATAGTCCAATTCTGTTGTGGAGAAGAGGGTGCCATTAGCAGACATTCTAAAGTTCTTTGAGGGAGAAATCAGGAAATACTAAAAATCAAAGGAAAAATATTTAATTAAGTCAGCAACACACCAATACACATTTCCCCCGAAGATGTGTTTGTTCAGTTCCCACTTTGTACTCTTAACCCAGGGAATAGTCTTTATATGTCAGGAGGAGGTCTAAATGAGCAACTCTGGGACTTCATGGCTCTTGAATCAAGAAACCTCTGGATCTGCTGGTCTGAGCCTATGGCTGTGATTGATTCCACCCTGAGAAACTGTCATTGGATCCTGCTTCAGTTACCGGAAGTGTGCAAAGGCCCCTGACAGGCTCTGCTTCTGTCTCCTCATCCCTTCACTATGTTCTCATTTTCCCAATGGACAACTCCTGGCTTAGATTCTATGTCTCAGCTGTAACCAACCCTGTTTAAACACACCTACCACACCTTAAGTAACAAGCTGAAACCTAAGGGAATAGGGTCTTGTCACTACCCTTAAAAGAACTTTCCATATATAGCAGGGCATAAAATGTGCGCAAAGATTACTTGTTGAAATGGTCGAAGAAACAAGGACCAAGTGTGAGCTGAGAATGCCATGTGGCAGGGCTTAGAGCACAGGTTGGAATCTGGCTTGTGGCTATACAAGAGCTTTATAAATCTAATATCTGGTGTGTGGCCACTAGTAAAGCCCTTCCCTCATCCTTGGGTAGTTGAGAGTGTTGGCCATCATTGTCTCCCAGTGCTCAGACCAGCTCTCCTGATGACACCCTGCCAGAGCCACTTGGTCTGACTAGAGCAGACAGGCTTATCTGTACAGCCCACCAAGGGCCAGCCCACAGGAGGACTCTGCTAAGCCTCCCATGGGTGCTCAACAAGCTTGCTTCCTTGCTCCCACGATGGAGTCAAAGAAGCAAAGGAAAGGCCTGTTCAGAAGAGCTGTGTCCAAGTTCTGGTCCTTGCCACAATATCTGGGGCAAGTCCTTTCCTTGCTTATAACTTAGGGATGATAGGACCATTGCTCTCTGTGTCATCGTGGGGATTAAATGAGAATGCACACTGTACAATATGAAGGGCTGCAGCAACACTAGAGACTTACATGTTTGTATCCATTTGTTCCAAAGGGCTTTAAGGTTAGAAGGTTTCATTATTTCCTGCTAGGATGAGGGATGTTCTATCCTCAAGGCCTTAGATCTCTGGATCAGATAATCAGTGGAGGTTTTGCAACCAGAGCCACAGCCCCTGAAGTCTAGCATCAATGGAAACACCTGCCAAGGTTTCTAACCCAGCAATTTGCTGTGTTGTGATCACGGCAGAGCTCCAAGTACAAGAAAGTATGCACAAAAAATAGATTAAAGGTCTCCCTTGAGGCCAGTATTAGGTGTTTAAGCCATTTTTAAAAGTGTTTACTTTCTGTTCGTTATTTAATAATGGTTTTCTAATTGTAATGAATGTATTTTTACATAAAAATTGGGACAGACAGAAAAGAACAAAAAAAGATGAAATATGCCACCTCTAATACCTCATCATTTTGATGATAGCCTTCTGTTCTTTTCTGAGCAAACTCACACCCTCCAAAATATTGAGATGTTCAAATAAAAATTATAATATTCTATTCATTTAAATCTTGAGCATTTACTCCTATTCTTAAGTCTTATATATAGCCTGGTTAATTAATGATGGCACAACATTGAACTGTAGGAGGTTATTTTACTTAGTCTTTCTTGCTGCTCATTTAGGTGTTTCCAATCCATTTTTAAGAGTAAACTTTGGGACAATGCCACAGAGCACCCTTCCCTCAACTTCCAAGTTGCATAAGCACCTTGGCAACACTCCAAGACATGAGGTTTAAATCCCAAGCTCCCCATCAATTGGGCTGCAATTGCTCTGGCCTGCAGCTGCTCGCACACAAAGCAGTCCCTATGTCTTTAAGCAAAGCCTTCCCCGCAGGGAATCCTCACATATCCATAAACCAGAGGCCTAAACTGGATGTGATGGAATGATAGGATTTTAGAGACCCATGGGGCATTTACTATATGCACCTGAATCAGGATGTCTTTCCACATGTGTTTTGAGAGGAATCTCTAATTCTGGTTGGTCCCAAACACTGTAATATCTTGGGATACTGAGATGACAGACAGGACATACCCTCCAAAAGCTCCTGGTCAACTGAGGGAACAAAGAAGATATGGGGAGGTGCTCCAATAGGGACAAATACAAGATACACTGGGACCAGAGAAGGGGGACTCTGAGACACATCTGGAGTACAAGAGTCATGAATTAGGGTAGTAAATTAAACTTGCTGACTCTGGAGCCAGGCTGCCTGGATTTGAATCCTGGTTCACCACTTTCCAACTGTGTGAGCTTGCACAAAGGGTAATAATTATAGGGCATGCCTTAGAGCAGTGGTTCTTAACCTTCCTCATGCCGTAGCCCTTTAATACAGTTCCTGTGGGTCGTGACCCACAGGTGCTAGAACAGTGCCCGGCAGATGGTAAGTCCTTGATAAATGTTAACTACTACTATTTGTTAGAAGGTAAGATTCATGAGGAAAAGGACTTCACTTTGCATACTGCTGTATTCCCAATGACTAGCACATAATTGGTGCCCAATAAATATTTGTTGAATACTGGATATTAGATATTGCCCATCTATGTGAGATCAACATTTCTACCTTAGAGAATCTTAAAACAAAACAAAAATGCAACAACAACAACAAAAAAAAATGCCAATTTTTTTTTTTTTTTTTTTTTTTTTGATATAGGGTCTCAACCCTACCACCCACACTAGACTATAGTGGCCTCATCATAGAACATGACAACTCAAACTCCTGAGCTCCAGGGATCCCCCTGCCTCAGCCCCTCTAGTAGCTGACAGTACAGATGCATGCCATGACACTGGCTACTTTGCAGAGTTGTTTGGGATATTTTTTTGTAGATACAAGGTCTTGTTCTTGCTCAGCCTGGTGCCAAACACTTTTTAAGAATCTGTCTGAATGTGGTAATGCTAAACTTGACTATGAAAACTTCTCCAGTTGGGCCTACAGTCTCAACAACTAATGCAGAAAGAAAGGAAGGAAGAAAAGAAACAGCAGCAGAAAGGGTACGGAGACCGCAGACATGGGGACATGAGGATTTTCTTTTTAATTTCTATTAAGAGGCTGATTTCCTGGAATCATGATTTTTTTTTTTTTCCAGTGCCAGGCTAATTTCTTTTTTCCCTGAACCTACAAGCTATGTTAATGGGAATATAGCAGTTTTGTACTTAGAAAGGAGATAATATCCATAGACTAAAAATATTGTGTCAGGTGGCCATTTGCCAGCAACTCAGTAAGGCTTTCTGAAAAACCTGGCATTTTCTCCTTCTTTTAAAGGCTTGTTTAATCAAAGCTGTTCCCTTGATATTCATTCTTGGAAAACAGAAATTAAATAGAATGAAAAGCAACTGCAGCCCCTCTCTGCCCCAGTACTGGCTAAGAAAAGTCCTGAGTAATCAGATCAATTCAGTTAACAAATGCTTGTCAGACAAGCTCTCTGGTTTCCCTGCTGGGAATATTCCTTTACCATCACCCCAGGTTCCTCTATTTGCAGCCTCTTTGCAGCTATGGTTTGCTTTTGGACACAAAAGCTTCAGTTTGGAAGACAACCAGCCCATCCTTCCTGCCCCATTCACCCTTTATTGTGCCACTGGTGTAGGGAGAAAGGAAGGTGAGAGGCAGCTGGCCCAGTTTCCTCAAATGTCAGCCTCCCTGAGGTGGGCAGGGGGTGGGGGAGGGTGTCACACCCTGGAGGGCTGGGCCCCCCACCCCAGTGGGAGTCATCAGCCAGTGATTCATCCTGTGTTGCTTTTGTAGCTCTCAGTTGCTTTCAGGGCTGCAGTAGAAACTAGCAACAAGAATTCAGCCTCCTGTCTGGGCACAGTGATTCACAGCTATAATACTAGAACTCCAGGAGGACAAGGCAGGTGGATTACTTGAGCTTGGGAGTTTGAGACCAGCCTGAGCAAAAGTGAGACCCAGTCTGTACTAAAAACAGAAAAATTAGCTGGACATGGTGATGAGGCTGAGGCGGGAGGATCGCCTGAACCCAGGAGTTTGAGGTTGCTGTGAGCTAGACTGACGCCAAGGCACTCACTCTAGCCCGGGTAACTCTGTCTCAAAAAAAGGCATTCACCCTCCACCATCTCCTATAGAAAACAGTAGTCAATTTCCAGGCCAGCTAGGGCAAGTTTCCAGGGGAAAGGAAGGATCTAGTCCAGGGAATGCCAGTGGCACCAAAAGCCACTGAGTTCATGGTCCCAAATCCAGTCCAGAAGGCCACCAGGACACAGCATAATCTTCCAGCTGGGCTGTGGCAAGTTACAAAAGCAATGCCACATTTCTATTACATTTTTCAGTTTTAGCTAAATATTTTGTAAAAGCTCCAATTCCTCCTCCTCTTTTCCCCTGTCCTATCCCCATGTCAGTTTGGGATGGTAGTTGTAGAGGAGAAAGGGAAGGGTGCCTCAGGGAAGGAAAAACTACTATAAAACACATAATACTACCCTCTGCAAGCACTACCCTGGCTCCTAATGGTGTTGCATTGCATGCGCTAGGTGGGTTATAGACAAGCACCTGAATTTTTTTTTCCTTTTTTTTTTTTTTTTTTTTTTTGCTTGTTTTTAGAGACAGAGAGAGTTTCACTATGTCACCTTCGGTAGAGTGCTGTGGCGTCACAGCTCTGAATTTCTTTTTCTTTCTTTTTTTTTTTTTTAGAGACAGAGTTTCACTATGTCACCTTTGGTAGAGTGCTGTGGTGTCACAGCTCATCAGCAACCTCCAGCTCTAGGGCTTAGGCGATTCTCTTGCCTCAGCCTCCCAAGTAGCTGGGACTACAGGCGCCCGCCACAACGCCCAGCTATTTCTTTGTTGCAGTTTGGCCGGGGCCAGGTTCAAACTCACCACCCTCTGTATATGGGGCCGGCGCCGTACCCACTGAGCCACAGGTGCAGCCCAAGAACCTGAATGTTTTTAAGCAGTACTTTGGCAAATGCACAATGCTGTTAACAAAGAAATCCTTCCCTGACAACGCTGCCCATCTGGCACCCTCCCACTCTGCCATTCCTTTTCCCTAATCAGCCTGGGTCCCATGCTGTGAGATTCAGGTTCTGCTGATCTAATCCTAATGACCGTAGTCTCATCTATTTGAGAGTGTCTCTTCAACCCAACAGTGGCCACATATAGAGTGGGATCGTCCACTGCCATTCCTTTTTCCTTTTATGAGCATTTTAACAAGAATGTGGAGTAGAACACTTTTTCCTAAGACCTCAAGTTGTACTGCTGAGTTAGCCCCAGACACCAGGGGAGCTGAAGGAGTGGGAAGTGTGGGGGCGTAGGGTTGGGGGGGGGGGTGCTGCCACTCAGGAAAGAAAGAGGTGGGAGGCCAATGGCAGAACTTGCTGGAATAGGGTAGAAAGGGATGAGCAAGAGTTGGGTCAGGAGACAGCGGTTCTCAGGCGAAGGCCTCAGTTCCTCCCTCATGCTCCATGGACAGGAAAAGTCCCGTGGTGCTGGGGCCCCTGACAAGGCCAGGTCTGGCATATGATGATTTTATTCCTGGGAAGAACAAAGGTACAACTGCTGCCACTTCTCAGAGACTGAGTGCCTGCCCCTGCTGCCCTCCTGACAACCCAGCTAGTAGCTAGGTTATTGCTCTTTTAATTTAATCCTTTGTCTGCCCTGGTGAAGACAAAGCACGTTTCACTGTATGCAAAAGCCTTCCTCAATGGAAGGGCCAAGAGAAAGCCCTTTACTGGGAGGAATTGCTGTACTAGATCATTTTGCCTCCAGCTGTGAAACTGATTAATGTCCTCAGAGTCTCTAGGAGGCTCCACCGCAGTCTCTGAGGCCATTTCCAAGCAGAGAGGGAAGGGGGGAGTGTGGGAGTTGAGTAAGAGGGGAAGGTGAGCCTCTAAGAGCTTCCTTCAGGAGGTGGAGAAAGTGTGGGGGCACGCAGAGAAGAAATGCCAGCAAAGGTAATCATTCCCGTGCACATAATTCCTCTCTTCTTTATGTTTGAGCCATTGCTGATGCACACCTCTGGGCCCCGCCCTCCCTGCATTCTCATTACCACACAGAAAGTGTCCAGACCGGGGTGCCAATGCAAGATCTAACCCCGTGCCTGGCCAGGACAATAGCCACTAGCCTTGTGTCCGTGTGACTCAAGCATTGAAACGTGGCTGATGTGAATGGAGATGATCTGTAAGCGTAAAATACACACCTCATCTGAGGACTTTGTATGAAAAAATAGAACATAAAACATTTCATTAATCACTTTATGTCGATTATGTGTTGAAGTAATAACATTTTGGATATATAGAGTTTATTTTCTCTTGTTTTATTAATACTTCCTATGTGGCTACTAGGACATTTAAAATTACACATACAGCACTCATTTCTGGTTCACATTCCAGCTCCATTGGTCAGTGCTGGTCCACTGGTGAATAATCTTGGTCCAAACAATGTACCACCACATGATTTTTAAATGTCATTTAAAAGGGGGGGAGCAAATACCAGTGCTTTTCTGGATTAATCCCTATTTTACAGTATCTATGACACCATTTCACTTCATTAAACTGGAGAAGGGTTGTGAGATTTGTCATTGTAAAGGAGTTGGGGTTTCTGCACATGTCCTAAAGCTGTTTCTTTTAATCCATCCTTCATTCTCTAGTTGCTGCCATCAGCACGTCATGGAGCCCACCAGGTTAGGATGACAGGCACCAACAAAGCCTCGGTCGCTTCAGGCTTTGATGTTTTTATTAAAGTTAGTCCTTGTTTGTTCAATAGTTAGTTTGGTTAATAGCAAATTAACCTATCTCCTTTCTCCTTTTACTGAGCACTCACCCCCATTTAGTACCCCCAAGCATCCAGAATAAAATGTCCAAGCACAAAGGCCATAATACACATATCACTTCCTAAATTGTTGTTGCTATTTTATTTTATTTTAGAGATAGGGTCTCATTCTGTCACCCTGGATAGAGAGACTGTGGCATCATCATAGCTCACAGCAACCTCAAACTCCTGAGCTTACGTGATCCTCTTGACTCAGAGTAGCTGGGACTATAGGTGCCCACCACAATGCCCAGCTAGTTTTTCTATTTTTAGTAGAGACAGGTTCTCACTCTTGCTCAGGCATGTCTGGAACTCCTGAGCTCAAGCAATCCACCCACCTTGGCCTCCTAGAATGCTAGGATTACAGCTGTAAGCCACCTAACCTCCCTGTTGCCCTTTTGTAGTCTGAGAAGTGTTCCTTCCAGATCATGTTCCCTGCGCCTGCAGGCTGGCTATTGCCTTTCTGTCTAGCTGTTCATTCCAGCACAGGTGTTAAATACTTCATTTAGTATTTTCTGTTCCAACACTTTCTGTTCCAACTCTGAGTACCGCCTCCCCGCCTGCTGCAAATAGCTCCTGAGCTCACTGCAGAAGCCACAGCTCCAGCCCCAGGTTCCAAGCCCCTGCCCAGCTCAAAACCCTTTGGAAGACACTACATTTCTTCAAAGTGGGCAACACCTGCTGCCAGTTGCTTCTCACCTGGGCTGTTGCCTTTCATCTGAAAGGCCAACAACCTGACCTAGGAGGTATTCTTAAAGGGCCACAACCTTATTCAGGCTGCATAATTTGGAGAGATATATTAAAAATAGAGTTTTCAAATATATTTGTCTTCACAACTGAGATTCCTTCCACTTTGCCCCCAAGTTTGCATCTTGTACAAATTTTACACTAATGACCACCCTATTGAATTATAATTATTTAATGAATGCCTATGTTGGAGATCAGAACCTGACGCCCCAAAATGTGGCACATCGGCAATTGAGAAAACCTCAGAAGCAAGGCCACTCCGATTTTCTTCCGAATTTCTTCCCTGAAGTGTGGTCGTAAAAGAATTTTCTGACCTACCTTGCCTGAAAGTAGGTAATAAACCATGTTTCCAGAGGGTTCTTGCCCTGTACCTGACAGCCAAGAACAGTCTGAACAGATAGGCCTTGCTAAACTCCCCCGGTTTATTACCATTAGATCTTATCTTTTTGTCCAGTCATACTTCTACACAACTGCCCATTCTTCATTGAAACTAAGCATAAAAATATACTTTTCCCTGGGCCTTTGGGTCTTCATTTCTGAAGCCTTCAGTGTCGTGTAAAAACTTTGGTTAAATAAATTTGTTATGTTTTTCTCTTGTTAATCTTTCTTTTGTTAGAGCGGCCATCGTCAGCTGTAAACCTTGTGACACAGGAAAAAAAGATATTTTTCCGCCTATATAAGAGTGCCTCCCATGCAGACTGTTAATTATTTTTTATTTATTTTTTTTTTTTTTTTAGACAGAATCTCACTCCATCACCTAGGGTAGTGCCATAGCATCATAGATCACAACTACCTCAAACTCTTGGGCTCAAGTGATTCTCTTGTGTCAGCCTCCCCAGTAGCTGGGAATGCAGGTGCCCACCACCATGCCCACCTAGTTTTTCTATTTTTAGTAGAGATGAGGTCTCGCTCTTGCTCAGGCAGGAGCAAACTCCTGAGCTCAAGCAATTCACCCACCTTGGTCTCCCAGAATGCTAGGGTTACAGGTACGAGCCACTGTGAGTGCATATGCAACCCCAGACTGTAAATTTCTTAAGGTCAGTGTGTCCTAGTCACCTCAGTATCCGAAGTATCTAATAGAATTCATACAGTGAATTGGTGGTGAATGTTGAAATGAACAAAATATGTTAAGTGAAGTACTGTGTTTTGTGTTGCTGACCTAATCTCCACCCAGGATTCCTTTTCCCTGCATCAGTGGCCATGTGACAGAGTTCTGCCCGTGAGATGTAGCAAAAGTCCTCTGGGTAGATCTTCCAAGAGAGTTTTGTTTTCCTGCCCAAAAAAGAGACAGACTGGGCCTGCCCACTTTACTCCTTCTTGCTTCCTTCTTTCTTCTTCCTGCATGGAACTCAGAAGTAAAGCCTGGCAGTGCAGCAGCCATCTTGCAATCATGAGGTTAGAAAACAGACAAAGCCAACAAACACGCTCTGGATGGAGGAGCAGAAACAGAGGAAGAGCCCACACTCCCGAAGGCAGCAGCTGCACCAATGCGGAACTGCCTGCTGCCCTCTAGTCTAGACATCTTTCTTTTTTTTTTTTTAATTATTAAATCACTTAAGAAAATTGGTATAGAAGGGACATTTCTTAAACTGATAGAGGCCATCTACAGCAAACCCACAGCCAATATTGTACATATGCAAGGAAACTAAATAATCTAGACTTATTGAGAGTTTTATGTTTTAATGGTTGAAT
>CAUYPK010022852.1:0-13234 GCA_963574355.1 Loris lydekkerianus
GTTATTTCTTTTCTTCTGCTGGGTTTGGGGTTGGAGTGTTCTTCTTTCTCCAGTTGCTTGAGATGTTCCATTAGGTTATTAACTTCCCCTCCTTCCGTTTTCTTGAGGAAGATTTGCAGTGCTATAAACTTCCCTCTTAGGACTGCCTTTGCAGTATCCCAGAGGTTCTGATAATTCGTGTCTTGATTGTTGTTTTGTTCCGAAAATTTGGTGATTTCCTTCTTAATCTTGTCTATAACCCATGTATCCTTCAGCATAAGGTTGTTTAGTTTCCATGATTTTGTATGGGTATGCAAGTTCCTGTTATTGAGTTCAGCTTTTATTCCATGATGGTCTGAGAAGATGCAAGGAATAATTTATATTTTTTAAATTTGCTGAGGTTAGATTTGTGGCCTAGGATGTGGTTGATTTTGGAGTATGTTCCACGGGCTGATGAGAAGAATGTGTATTCAGTTTTGTTGGGATGAAATGTTCTGTAGATGTCTGTTATGTCCTGATGTTGAATGGTTACATTTAAATCTAAAATTTCTTTGCTTAGCTTCTTTTTGGAGGATCTATCCAGCACTGCTAAAAGGGTGTTAAAATCTCCAACTACTATGGAACTGGAGCAAATCAAGTTACTCATGTGTGTTAGAGTTTCTCTTGTAAATTGAGGTATGTTCTGGTTGGGTGCATAAATATTAATAATTGAAATCTCATCATATTGAGTATTACGTCTAACAAATATGAAGTGTCCATCCTTATCCTTCCTTATTTTGATTGGTTTAAGGCCTATTGCGTCTGCGAGTAGGATAGTAACGCCTGCTTTTTTCTTTCCATTTGCCTGGAGTATAGATGACCATCCCTTCACGTTGATTCTACAGTTGTCTTTTAATGTAAGATGCGATTCTTGGATGCAGCAGATATCTGGCTTGAGTTTTTGTATCCAGTCAGCCAATCTGTGCCTCTTTTGAGGACAATTTAAACTATTCACATTAATTGAGAATATTGATAAGCCTTTCGAGAGTCCGGTGGACATTTTTAATCCTTTTGCGACTGTGGAAGTTGAAATTTGATCAGAATTTTCTGGGTGGGTTTACTTCTGTGGTGGAGGATTACACTGGTCTTTATGGAGGATAGGTCTGAGAATGTCCTGGAGAGCTGGTTTAGTTGTGGCAAATTTCTTCAACATGTGAATGTCATTGAAGTATTTAATTTCTCCATCATAAATGAAACTCAGTTTAGCTGGGTACAGGATCCTGGGTTGAAAGTTATTTTGTTTTAGAAGATTAAAAGTGGATGACTATCCTCTTCTAGCTTGAAAGGTTTCAGCAGAGAGATCTGCAGTTATTCTGATATTCTTCCCCTTGTAGGTGATGGCTTTCTTTTGTCTGGCAGCTTTCAGAATTTTCTCCTTCATATTAACTTTAGTGAAATTGATTATGATGTGTCTGGGGAATGTCTTATTTGGGTTTAGTCGTGCTAGAGTTCTGAAACTGTGTGCTATCTGAATTTCAGAATCTCTTGGCATGTCTGGAAAGTTCTCCTTCATAATCTCATGAAGAAGAGACTCTGGGCCTTGTGAAGTCACTTCATCACTTTCGGGGATCCCTATAAGATGAATATTGGTTTTCTTCGAATTGTCCCAGAGCTCTCTAAGAGAGTGATCTGTTTTTGCTCTCCATATCTCTTCCTCTTTGAGAGTTTGGGAGTGTTCGAAAGCTTTGTCTTCAATGTCAGAAATACTTTCTTCTGCTTGCTCCATTCTGTTGCTGCGGGATTCTACTGTGTTTCTCAGATCTTTGAGCGCTGCAACTTCTTATCTCAATGTGTCAATATCTTTGGTCATTTGTTCTTTGAATTCTTTCAATTCTTGAGATATCTTTTGGGTTACTGCTTGGAATTCTAATTAGATCTTATTTGCTATCCAGATTCTGAATTCAATTTCTGACATCTCAGCTATTTGTTTGTGCATGGGATCCTGTGCTGTGTCTGCCCCTTTGATCCTTGGGGGAGTTGATCTACTCTGATTATTCATATTGCCAGAGTTTTTCTGTTGATTTCGCCTCATGATTGTTATTCACTGTTGCCTCTGGTCATCCTCAGAGGTGGGGAGGTGTCTCTCCAAGATTAGACCCCAGCGGGATCACTCTATTGTTGGTGGATCTTTGTAGGGAGTAACCCTGTAGGGAGTGACCCTGCAGCTGCCCCAGCTAGGAAGTTCTGGTTTGGAAGCAGCTCCAGAGTGTGATACACCTGGATCCAGCAACAGGGCTGGGGGTGGTGCTCATGGTTCTTGGAGTGCCTGGTGCCAAGTGACTTTGGCACAGAGAGCCCAAGGCTCCAGCAGTCTCTGGCCAGGAGAAGGGCTCTGCGCAGAGGCAGGGAGGGCTCCAGAGGGCACACAGCCTACCAGTGTCCCTGGCCAGAAGAGCGGGCAGGTGTGGAGGCAGGGAGGGTACAGGAGGGAGGACGTGGGGTTGTGCATTTCCCACAGTTCCTGGTCAGGGCATGCGGAGGTCCGGCGGGTGCATCTTATGGAGGTCCGGGCGGTGCCAAGCCCAGGAGTTTGAGGTTGCTATGAGCTGTGAAGCCATGGCACTCTACCCAAGGCAACAGCCCAAGGCTCCAGTGTGCCAAAACCGGTCTCACTGTGCCCTTGAGGGTTAAGGCTGTAAGGCAGCTCAGTCCTCGCCTTCAGTCACTAGGTTACTGGCTCTCTCCTGATCCTTGCTCTGTAACCCTGAGGGGGAGCTTGCCAGGGCAGTTCTCTTACAAGGGCTCCCTGCGGCCCACAGCCAAACACTATTAGTTCCATCTGGCTCAGTTGCTCAGTCTGGGGCCCCAGACAACGCCTAAAGTTTTCCACACTCCTGCTCAAGCTCTCCCCAAGACAGTTCAACTGAGTGCCAAGTCCAAAAACACCAAAACAGTTCACAGGTAAGGCCTTTCTGGTTTGCAGTCTCACTGCTGCTTGTATTTACGGTTGCTGGTGGGATTAGGTCGATCGAATACATGCAACCACTTTCAGTTTTCCACTGTTTTTGTCCTCCTCTTGGGGTCCAGAAGTCCCTTGCTGACTCCCTGTATCCTCTAAGGGATGATTATAGGCAGATCCCACCAGCCAGAGATGCCTGGAGTCTTATCTCCCCAGACTCACCGTGCCCAGTTGCAGGGAAGCTGTTACTCGGCCGCCCTGGAAGGCATATCTCACTGACCTTATTTTAAATGGAGTTCCACCTGCTGATATGTGGACCCGGCCATCTTACCTTCTGGCTATAACAGGGCTCCTAACCTCATGCACTGAGTCCTCCTTCTGCCCACACACCCATTCATCTACCCCCACCAGCGTACTACCTACAGCCAGCACCAAGAGCCGTTGGGGACACAAAGGCAGAGCCTGATTTCAAGACACCACCTAGCGGAGAAGCTGCTGCCCCCTGCTCTTCCTCCAAGCAGCCAGGAGCTCTCCAGGAAAGGGATCCCAACAGTAGCTCGGGCCAGGATGGCACAGGCAGCTCAAGGGGCTGCTGGAGGGGACCTTGACACCAGAGGCAGATGCTGGCTTTCCATGCTGGGGCCTGGTGGAAGGCCCTTTTCCCTGCACTCACCCACTGGCCTGGGTCACTCCTGGACCCTACAGAAGCTGGGGTCCCTGTAAGTTCTTCACCTCTCTCTACACTTGTCTACTGAAACCTCCTACTGGGCTGCATCACAGGTGACACAGCCACTTGAAAGTCTCAACCCTGGTCTCAAGTAGATCTGACCAACTCAAAACACAAAGACAATGCCAGCCAGGGGCAGGGATGGCATGGGCCATGCCAGGCCAGGCAGATATCTGGAGAGAGGCACTGAGGCTCTGGCTGAGTAACCTCACCAGCAGCAGGGCAAATCACCCCAGACGACCACACCACCCACAGGGAGGAAGCCCTTTCCAGGCCTTTTCCAATAAAAGACTCCCTAGTCAAAGCAAGAGTAAAGTTAGTAACTCCTGCCTAGCTCACTGTTTTTACACATTTTTATTATTATTTTTTAAAGAGAGAACATCTGTGCTTTGAAACTCAAGTTTACATAGCTTTCAGCCTTTCAGCTATTCTCTTTACAATTAAAAAAATTTTTTTTTACTTAGTTGCTATTTATTAATCACATGGCAGTAGCTCATAAAAATATCACTAAATGATTGAACTAGGCAGTGAAAATATTTTTTATTTTTATTTTTAGGGATGAGGATCTTGCTATGCTGTCCAGCCTGGGCTCAAGTGATCCTCCTGAGTAGCTGAGACTACAATCACAGGCCACTATTTCTGGCTTTCTTTACAAGTATTATTCTATTGGGGGCAGCCACTGAAAACTCAGCTCAGTGCCCCAGTGACTCCAGAGTGAGGCTCTTTTGTACTCTCTCGGCTTCAGTCGCTGTGGTTCTAGGTCATCCCAGGTGATTGCTCACGTTTGCAGTGGTGCAGGCCCTGCAGGCTCTGGGAGACATAGTGAGGTAAGAATGGAAGAAGTGAGAGTCGCTCCAGGGAGCCTCCTCCTACCCAACTCAACTCACACAAAGCACATTTCTTCCTAATGGTAACTCCACTGGGACAAATCACCCCAGTTGACCACACCACCCACAGGAAGGAAGCAGGGGGGTCCAATGCACACAGACAACTGACTGATCATGAATGAAACCAGCCCAGGGGAGGCTGCTATTGGAGAGTCAACGCCATGAGCCAGAGATGCTAATTTTCTCATCAGCGGTTTTCAGTGGCTGCCCCATGTAGAATAAAACTTGTAAGGAAAGCCAGGAGTAGTGGCTGGTGACTGTAGTCCCATATTCAGGAGGATTGCTTGAGCCCCGGAGTCTGTGGCCAGGCTGGGCAACAGAGCAGGACCCTCATCTCTAAAAATAAAATAAAAAATAAAAATACACATTAAAAATAAATAATTTTTTAAAAAATTGTAAAGAGAGTATAGTTGAAAGGCTGAAAGCTATATAAACTTGAATTGCAAAGCATAGATGCCCTCTCTTTAAAATAATAATGAAAATAATTTTAAAAATGTTTAAAAGAAAACAGGGAGCTAGGCAGGAGTTACTAATTTTAAACAGTCACTTCCAGATTTCATTTCTCCTTGTTAAGACTGCATCCTGCCCTGTTAGAAGTATTTGCCTCCAGTGGGACAGCCATGAGGAGCCCCTAGACCTAGGCTACTTGTTATGGTGGCTGTCGTCCATCTGCAAGCTGCAGACCCCAGGGCCCTCCTGCTACCTGGGGCCCGTGGGTTTTCTTGGTTTGTGCTGCTCTCTGCTGCGCCCAGTGGCTTTCAGGCAAAATAACCACAGGTACCAGCCAAGGCAGAAACCAGCTTTGGAGTCTGGGCTCTGCTCTGAGGTTCTGCAATCCTCTTCCCTTTGTCTCTCCTTATACTCATCCTCCTGTTCTTCCTTTGTCTCTCTTCCTTGCCACCACCTTCTACTTCTTCCTTTCCCTGGTTTGGTGTTGGCCCCACCTGTGGCTTCTCAGAAGAAGCCTTCTTCACCCTGCTGTCCTCACAGGAGGGGTCTTTCCAGGCTGTGGTCAGGCTTTCCTGAGGCAGACTTGCTGCCTTGCTCTCAGCCTCTGTCCTTCCTTCCTTGGGAAGCTGGTTTCCCCCAGCTGCCCTGCTCCACTCGGTTCTGTCCTCCAGGCAGGTCCCAAGAGAATCCCAGGAGCCCAGTGCCCTGGTTGGGGTGTTCTGGTGGCACTGCAGATGGAGCCCCACCTTCAGACCAGCTGCAGCCAGCCCGAGGCTGGGCTGCATCTGGACTCTGGCCCATCTCCCTTGGGACAAGCAGCAACAGTTCAGAGGGACCTCAGTTGCAGTTCCTTCCTGTGCACCAGGGCCTGAACCCTTCTAGTTACAGGTGTTGCTACAGAACATTTTCAGTCTCCTCTTAGAATTACATGAAATTTAAACTACAACTATAGTGTCCCAGCAGGAAGGGAACTACTACTCTCTGAACAGCCATATATGCCTGGTCCACCTGCTCCATATGTGGTATCCTCTTCAGGGGTCACAGACATCCATGGGACATTTCTAAATGGAAGGGAGTGGGGCTGTTGTGAGAAGTGGCATTTCTGAAACTTAGTCTGACATCAAAGACCACCATTGGTTATTATACCTGAGCTCTATGCTGGTACTCTGGGAGCTCCAGTAAAGCAATGCTGTTTTAATCTACAAACTATTCTTTATTTAGAACCATCCTCAAAGTTAATGCTATTATTATTCATTTGACATGCATTTGAGGGCCTATTCTGTGGCTGGCAGTGTTCAGGGACACTGCTGGAAATATAACAGGTTAAACTCCTCCCCGTTTAGCTTACATTCTAGTGGTCATACTACATACTACAGGTAATTTTAAAGAAACGTTTATGTGTATTTGTGTGTTTACAACTTTCCATAAATGAAAATTTAAAATTTTTCTTACATGGCATTGGGAGGGAGTAGTGCCAAGAGACACATAATAAATAAACAAAACACAGCAGGTGGCCGGGCGTGGTGGCTCACACCTGTAATCCTAGCACTCTGCGAGGTTGAAGCAGGTGCGTTGCCTGAGCTCACGGGTTCGAGACCAGCCTGAGTAAGAGCGAGACCCCCGCCTTTAAAAATAGCCAAAGGTTGTGGCAAAAGCCTATAATCCCAGCTACTTGGGAGGATGAGGCAAGAGAATCACTTAAGCCCAGAAGTTTGAGGTTGCTGTGAGCTATGAGGGTGACAAAGTGAGACTCCGTTTCAAAAAAAAAAAAAGCAGGTTACATGTTGGTACATGCTAAAGAGAAAAAAGCAAGAAAAGAGGAAAGAATTACTAGAAAGATGCTATAATTTTGATAGGGTGACCAAGGAAGTCCTCACAGAGAATGGGACATTTGAGTGATGCTCTGAAACAAATTGAATAGGTATCTATCGCTGCATCATAAATTACTACCAACTTAAAACACCAACTACTCATTATCTCACAGGGTTTCAGCAGGTCAGGAACCTAGGAGTGGGCTCTGGCTCAGGGTTTCCCATGAGGTTGCAGTCGGGATGTCGGCTGGAGCTGGAGGAGCCACTTGCAAGAAAGCTCACCCTAGAGATGCTGGCAGGAGCCAAAGTCCCTTGCCATGAGGCTGTGCACAATACGGCAGCTGACTTCCCCCAGAGTGAGCAAGCAAAGAGAAGCAGAAGTTAAACAACTATTATAACCTAGTCTCAGAAGGGACGCTCCGTTACGACTACCAGAATCTACTGGTCTCACAGACCAGTCTTTATAAAACACAGAAGGCGACAGCACAAGGGCATGAGTGCCAGAAGGTGGGCGTGTAGGGGGACATCTCAGAAGCTGCCCACAACCGACGGGGAGGGGAAGGCCACGCACACATGTGAGGGGACAGAGTTAAAAGGCTCTAAGAAACACATCTGCCACCAGTAAGGAGAATGATGTGGCTCAAGAGGAAACACATCTGTCACCAGCGAGAATGATGTGGCTCAGGTGGGGGAGGGTGGGAGGAGAGAAGATGAGGTCAAGGGTAACAGGAGGCAGACTGGCTCATCCAGGGCTGAGGTTCTCAAGGTGCATTCCCTGGAGCAGCAGCAGCAGCAGCAGCAGCATTATCTGGAACTTGTTAGAAATGCCAACTCTTGGGCCTCATCCTAGACCTACTGAGTCAGTAACTGTGGAGGTGGCGCCTTCAGATGATGCTGTTATACTCTCAGGTTTGAGAATCACTTACTCCAGGATCTTAAAGGTCACGGTAAGGTCTGTGACTCTAATTCTGAACACAAGGGAAGAGACTGTGGAGTTTTGAGCAGAGAAGTAGCATGATCCAATGGCTGCCTCCAATTAAGTTTCCATCACTGAGCCACCGTGTGCCAGCACAGATGGCTGGCTCATTAACTCCGTCAGTCCCACAGAGGTGGGGACAATCTAGGGCTCTTCCCTAACACCCTCCAGAAAGCACCAGAACTCAGAGAGTCTAAGGCCACGAGTGGGGCAGGGGCCACCCAGGGGCTGCTGCAACTCTGCAGGTGGCCCTAGCCGCGCCACCTCCCCCTCAAAGAGCCTGGATGCTGCTGGGATCCAAAGGATTCTCACTCAGGCAGGGTAGGGAACAGGGGGCCCAGGCCATGACATACCCCCAACCTCCAGTCCAGGAACCAGACTCTTCCATGCTTATTTCACACTCTGAAGACACAGAGGTGATTCTGGAATGGTTTACTGACACCTGGGAAGAACAGCTCCATTTAAAGAGGTTCTTCCCTGGGAAGCTTCATCACGATTCACCTCTCAGACTGGCTTTTACAACCATCCCTGTTCCTGTTCACACTTTAGATCCCTTTGGGAGGGACAGACCTTCAGAAAACAAACATCTGCCCACAGGCACTGCCATGTCCAGAACTGCACGGCCATCCATGTCTGATCACCAGCAGGACTGGCTACTGAGCTCGGGCCCAGACTGTTCATGTCAGGCAGTCTAAAAAGAGTTCCCCTCACCACCGCCACCGGGCCTGTATCCCGAGCCTCAGCACCCACAGACCCTGACCTGAGGGGCCCAAGGTCTTCAGGGAGAGATGCCCAGCAGGAATCAAGCTTGGGGGACACTGGAAAAGGGATGAAGGGGAGGTGGTGGCTGTCGCCCCTCCGTCTCCTAGCCCATAGGAATCAGCAGGCAACATACACACACAGGGTCCCTAAGGAGTGTCTAGCAGCAGTGAAATTCCCCATGCTCTGGGGAAGAGGAGAGTGTGGGGACATGGGGCTCAGTTATCACAAGGAAAGAAAGATATGGAATGAAGACCTGGCTCTGATGTTCAAAACACACCTCAACGACTTGAGGCATTAGAGCCCAGCACTGGCATCTCACAGACAGATGTTCAAATCCCGGTCTCTGCTTTAAGACAATGACCAAGTCACTGGGCTCAGGTTCCTCATGGTAAAGTGGCGATAAGAATACAGCAGTCCCAGCCTTCTGGTGTCATGAAGAGGGGTTAAGGGGCACAGAGCACTTTCAACACGGTTTCTGACAGACACTGTGCCTTCACAGATAAAGGATAACAGTAAGGGTAACTCGTGGCCATCTCCAGTCCATCCTTTCTCTCGTTGCTTCTCTACCTCCACCCTAGGAGCTGGCTCCTGACCTCACCCCTTCTTTTCACCAGTACCCAGAGCACATGTCCCAAAAAGAGAGGTAGGCAAAGGACCTGCTTGTGATGCTTCGGGTGAAGAGGGGCTAGAATGTCACCTCTTTAGCACTGCTGCACTATTGAGGTGCTCCTTGGGTAACCAGGAAAACATCCCATCAGTGGTCCCCAACTTGCTGCTTCACAGCTGCTCATGAGATCCTTCGGACGATCCTGGGACCGAAGCAGGGCAGGGGCTCTTGTGCCCATTTCACAGATGATACAGAGGCTGATGATGCTGACAGGATCAAGGTGAGGCCCCTTCAGTGCTCTAGCCCTTTGATATCTGCCTGCACCAGCCTGCAGAGAAGGCCGGGAAGGAGCTGGGATAGCCAGAGGGATTCCAGGGGGGCAGCCTGCCTAATGCCATTGGAGTCCGTCCTTCAGTCCCAGTGGGACCCCTGATTTACCAAACTCTTTGCGGAGCACAGACCCATGTGAACACACCAGTAATCCTCGAGCATTTCAAAGGACAATACCAAATCAAATCTGGGTTGTGGGGCAATGAGGGGTTTCTTCAAGGTTAGAAAAAACATGTTTTGTCATTGGGCCAACAGATGTCAGTAACCAACTGCCAGCTCTTATGGTTGAGAAACTGTAGGCAGATGCCAAGGAGGAGACTATCAAACCCAAAGCCTGGACACCCAGGACCAGAATCCAAGCACAGGTATCCAGGAAAGCTCTGGTCCCATTTCCTGAACTTTCAGAATCGTTTGTAATTCCACATGTTGGAATTATAGATTCTCAGATCTCCTACCTGGAGATTTTGGTTTAGTAGGTTTGGGGAGGAACTCAGAAATCATGATTTTTATCAAGCAGTCTCAGTGACTAACCACAAGTGGGAAAAACTGGTGTAAACTCTAGTTCCATTGATTTTCAACTGATGTGCCATCAGAGGATCTTAGGTGTGCCACGACAATTTTTAAAGATCATTAATTAAATTTATTTTTGAAAGAAGTTCAAAGCATGGTAAGTATACTCTTTTTTTCCTTACCTTTTTTTTTTTAATCAACATAATTTAAGTGTGTGACAGACGTCTGACTACAAGTGTGCTATGAGATAAAAAAGGTTGACAAACACTGCTCTAGTCTATGGCAGAACGGTCACAGAACCCAGCTGCCCATCAGGAGGTTCCTGTGTCAGACTCAGGGTCAGGCAAGGTACATTGAGGCACTACAGAGCAGTTAAGGACCACCCCTCCCCAGTGCCCACTGCCTCCACCCCAAGCTTCTAAGAGCGTCAGGTTCATAACATCTGTGCCCAGGGAACCAGTGCTTTGACTGGAGGCTGAGTTACCTATTTTGGTTCCCAGGGGTGCTTCACCAATTAGGGAGCACATAAGCCTGTTAGCATGCTGAGTCTAGCGTCTTCCCTAGAACAAGAGAGGACGAGGAGGAGACGAAGCACAACAGCTGTGAGGACTGTACTGTGGGAAGGCCCGAGAAGTAGCAGAGAGCAAGTTCGTAGCAGCCGCACAGGTAGCAGAGGAGGGACAGGCCTCTGCAGGGCCTGGCCTCCTTCTCAAAGTCTTATCTTAAGTCCTTCTGGGCAACGTCCTGAGTTAGAGGACAAGGAGGAGGGGTTTTAAGTTTTCGCAAGTGTTTGGCTGGACAGATCTGATGGAAATCGCAGCCAGCAGAATATGTCACCCTGGCCACCCTGGCCTGGTGATCTGCTGGTACCGTGTGTGGTCCCTGCCTGTGTCACTGGACTTCAGAGCACTGAGGAGGGGGAACAGGTAGCTTACAGCACTGTCCCTGCCCCAGGGAGCTGATAGATTGTGTGGAATGAATAAATCTCTTTCTACCTCAGCTACACCTGTTTTCATATCCATCCCTCCTGCCAGATGTATTCCAAGGGCTGGGACAGTATCAAATAAATGTCTGTCTGTCTCCTGGGTACTGAGTTCACTCAGAAGCATTTGATGAATGAATGAAGACCCACCTCAAAGCAAGCATCAGAAGTAACTTCAGCAACGTGGCTAACGGCTCATCTTAAAAACGCAGGTGTATGTGTGTTTAGATAAAAAGAGAGATAAAGAGAGCAGGGATCCCCAAACTGCGACCCGCGGGCCACATGAGGCGGTGTGATTGTATTAGTTCCCCTTTTGTTTTTTTTTACTTCAAAATAAGATATGTGCAGTGTGCATAGGAATTTGTTCATAGTTGTTTTTTTTTTAAACTATAGTCCAGCCTTCCAACAGTCTGAGGGACAGTGAACTGGCCCCCTGTTTAAAAAGTTTGAGGACGCCTGAGACAGAGGATAGACCAAGAAGGGGGCCAGGGAGATGGAAAAGCTCCAATTCCCTGCACATGGTGTAAATTACAAATCAGTGAGCCAGCCCAACTTTAAAAAAGCAAAGAACACATCCAGGTGGGTACACAGAAGAACAATTGCAAATGATCACTAAACAAGAAAAGATGCTCATTCTCACTCACAGTTGGAGAAATGCAAACTAAGACTACAAGACACTATTTTTCCACTCATGGGGTAAGTAAGATCTTGCATCTTTAGTTATGGAGAATTTGTATAAACAGGTGCAATGCCTGTCCTTGAAAGGCAATTTGGAGATATATATCAAAATCCCAAATGCATATATCCTTTGACCTAACAACAGTTCTAGGGGTGCAATAAATGTAAAGGTATTCTGCAGAGCATTTTTTCATAGAGGGGGGAAAAAAATCCCAGAAAATGAACTGGATGTCCACCAACTGGGGCTGATTGCTGTATTAGCACAATGGTGTTCTATATAGTTGTTAAAGTGAATGCGGGAGGTGAAAAGGATCTCCAAAACACACTCCTTAATATACAAAATGGTATAAATAAAATGTATACACTTGTATATGCACGAAAAAATTGCTTAAAAAAAAAAAAAAAACCCTATGAAGCATTTGATGCTGGTTAATTCCTAAAAATGAAACCAAAGAAAGAAGACCGTATTTTAATGGTACCACCTATGCTCCATTTGAACCCATGAAAAGTTTCCATGATATATAGGCAAAACTACATGGGTTTTGGCGCAGGAATAAAGAGAAAAATCAATGAAAAAAGAAGGACAAGAAACAGACCCAGGCTGACTAGTTTAGCATAGGGCAAAGAGGTGCTCATCAAGGCTGAATCATTCAACACCATCTGAATGATGAACAAACTGTCTGAAAAATATTAAGGTAGGTCCATTTCTCACATGTTTCCTGAAATTAAATTCCTTATGGATTAAAACTTTTCTGGGTGGTGTGCTCCTAATGTAAGGGTACATGGCACACTTCCTGGGTGCAGGACACAACTACAACAGGGACCTGACCTAACAAACACCAACATTATAATCTAACCATGTACGCCCTCATACTAATCTGAAATTTTAAAAAAAGAAAAAAATAATTTTATGAGGAGAAAAATAGTCCAGAAGATTTCCAGAAGGAAGTATTATCCTATTTCTTGGTAAGGACCTTTTTCAGTGTGACCTCAAAGGGTAGAAATTGTTAAAGGAAAATGCTGGCTAATTTGTTCATTAAAGTTGGCGTGGATGTGGAGAAAAGGGCACACATCTACACTGCTGGTGGGAATGCACACTAATACATTCCATTCCTTCTGGAAGGACGTTTAGAGAATACTTAGAGACCTAAAAATAGACCTGTCATTCAATCCTATAATTCCTCTACTAGGTTTATATCTAGAAGACCAAAAATCACAATATAATGAAGACATCTGTACCAGAATGTTTATTGCAGCCCAATTCATAATTGCTAAGTCATGGAAGAAGCCCAAGTGCCCACTGACCCACAAATGGACTAGCAAATTGTGGTACATGTATACTATGGAATATTATGCAGCCTTAAAGAAAGATGGAGACTTTACCTCTTTCATGTTTACATGGATGGAGCTGGAACATATTCTTTTTAGCAAAGTATCTCAGGAATGGAAGAAAAAGCATCCAATGTACTCAGCCCTACTATGAAGCTAAATTATAGCTTTCACATGAAGGCTATAACCCAACTATACCACAAGACTATGAGGAAAGGGCCAAGGAAGGGGAAGGGAGGGGGGAGGTTAGGTTGGGGGGAGGTTAGGT
>CAUYPK010022854.1:0-95529 GCA_963574355.1 Loris lydekkerianus
AACAATGACAATTACAACCAAAAAATAGCCGGGTGTTGTGGCAGGTGCCTGTAGTCCCAGCTTCAGGAGGCTGAGGCAAGAGACTTGCTCAAGCCCAGGAGTTAGAGGTTTCTGTGAGCTGTGACGCCACAGCCCTCTACCCAGCTATTACTTCTACCCAGGGTAATAGCTTGAGGCTCTGACTGGAGAAAAAAAAAAAAAAAGAAAGAAATCATTATCTTGAATTCAAATTTGTGTTATTATGTGCTCTATCCAACAAATTTATGTTAGAGACAAGATCACCAGTTCACCACACTGCTTAGTATGAAACTTGAACAATAACCCGAAGGGCTAGATCAGACACCATGTATAGAACCTTCATCATCCCTTTCCCCTGTTCTAGAATTAAGCCATTTTTCACACCTGGAATTTATTAGTTGAAGAAAAAATGGGGTTTCCATGGGGGAAGAACTTGGAACATCACTGCCAGTATGTATAAGGATCATTCCCCAGGTTGTTTTTGAAAAAGATCTATGTCCCTTGATTTGGGTAATATTCATTGAGGAAAGAGGAATACTTAGAACTGCCAAAGGCTTTTGAACAAAGATTCTCAATTTAGACTGAAGTCAGCAGTAATAAATGATCACAGCACGCATCCTGGATAGAGTTGCAAGGGAATCAGTTAATAAATGGAGTCCCTGCTCAGGTTTGTCTCACAGTAAGTTCACTGAATCCACAGACCCATCACTGGTCATTTCCCTGTTTCCTTTAAGTGCCACTTTCAATCCTTTATTAAGTGTTTGTATTTTTACTTTTTGTTCAGGGTATCTCAAAGTGGAGGTCTGGGTCAATCTACTGTAGCCGCATATATAAGAAGCACTGGCAACTGTTCGCAGTGGCTCGCGCCTGTAATCCTCGCACTATGGGAGGCAGAGGTGGGTGGATTGCCTAAGCTCTCAGGTTCGAAACCAGCCTGAGCCAGGGCCAAACCTTGTCTCTAAAAACTAGCTGGGTGTTGTGGTGGATGACTGTAGTTCCAGCTACTCAGGAGGCTGAGGCAAGAGAATCACTTGAACCCAAGAATTTGAGGTTGCTGTGAGCTGTGATGTCAAGGCACTCTGCCTGCCGAGGGAAGGCAACAAAGTGAAATTTTATCCCTCCCCCCCAAAAAAGGAGAAGACGCACTGGCTGAGGGGAGGGCCATCTATAATGAGCCCATCTATAATGGGCTTCACAGTTGTCAAGTCAAACTTCCATACCAACTCTAATATCAGGGTTGTAGTTTGCCCCACCAATTATTCTTTTATAAGTTTTTCTAGCAATTGTATCAACCATAATTCTTGAGATTCTGTTTTCCTGGAGTGAACCTCATCTGACAAGCAAGTACGTTCTTCTGTGTGGGAAAATGAGCTGACTGTACTATATCCTGTTGCCATTATTAAGTGCTACCTTTCCCGCAGCTTCTTTGAGAGCTAATCTATGTTGAAGTTCACAGAGCATACTTTCTACATAAAAGTGCCTTTGGCCTGGGCCAGCTGTATACAAAACTGCTAAGGCCCACTAAAAAATACAAATGCAGGACCACTTGTTCAAAACTAGTATTACTGTAACTATAACCTATAAAGGTTATTTTTTATTTCATGGTCATTCTCTTGACTTGTTCTGAGGTTTTTAAATTTGCTATTTGAAAATAAAATGTAAATTATTAACATAAATTTTACCATTCATCTTTATATTGTGTAATATCAGTTTTGAATATAAATATTAGAATATTTAATTCACATTAAAAAATCATCAAAGTTATTCAATTCAAATTTCATAATTTGTGCATTATATCAAATTCATTTTTACCAGAAAAGTGGAAATACTATGCAAAACTTACTCAACTATTAATTTACTTCTTGATGTGTGTAGATTCTACCTATATTCTACCTTTTCTTTCTTTTTCTTTCAACATTTTCAGAGTAATAGTTGCCCAATCACAGTAAAGTTTTGAAATATGATGTCATGAAGCATGAAGTTCAAAAGCATGAGATTAAAAAGGATACAGTAGGCTGTTCTTGACCATTCGCATGTCCAAGAACATAGTTTCCTTCACTCTTTGTTTAAAGTGAACTCTGTTTGGAATGAAAATGTAGTTTGCCAGTGCTGTCAACTGTGGTATATATAACACACTTGTCTTGTACTCCTTTAGATTTTCATTGAACTTGTATGTCATGGGTCCCCTGGAGTTCTACCTTTGTGAGATTTGTGAGATACTGTCTATGCAATTAATGCAGCAGAAATGATGCACTTACATATTGTAATATGCGACTTGTGTGCTCAGATGCATATTCCATTGTCTCATTGGAGTTAACAAGTTCAAAGACAATACTATTAAGAATTTCAGTTCTAAGAGGAAAACCTTTCAGTTTTACTCCATTCAGTAAAATAATAGCTGTGGGTTTGTCATTCTTTTCTCTTTATGCTCATTTTGGTTACTGTTTTTGTTTTTGGGGTTTTTTTTTTTCAGACAGTGTCTCACTATGTCATTCTTGGTAGAACGCTGTGGCATCACAGCTCGCAGCAACCTCAAACTGTTGAGCTTAAGTGATTCTCTTGCCTCAGCCCCCCAAGCAGCTGGGACTGCAGGCACCCACCATAATACCTGGCTATTTTCTGTTACAGTTGTCATTGTTGTTTAGCTGACCTGGGTCAGGTTTGAACCCACCAGCCTTGGTACATGTGGCCACATCGTAACCACTGAGCTACAGGTGCCAAGCCTCATTTTGCTTACTTTTATTGCTGTTTTCAGGTCCACTGAGCTTTCCTTCTGCAATATCTAATCTTCCATTTATTCAAGGGATTTTTTGTGTCAGTTATCCTCGTTTTTATTTCTAGAAGTTCAGTTTGGGCTTTTGAAAGTTTCTTCTTGTCTGTAACATATTTTGTCTATCTTCAAATATCTATTTGTATAGTAATTCCATTACTGTCTCCTTTTGGGGTCAGGGGTAACTGATCATTTCTTCTTTTTAAGATGGATTGTACTTTTCTGCTTCTTTGCATGCCTAGTAATTATCAATTGAATACAAAATATTGTGACTTTTACTTAGGTAGTGTGCATTTTTATGTGTCTATAAATACTCTTGAATTTGGTCTGAAATACTCTAAAGTTACATGGAAATCATTTGTTGTTATTTGGGGTTTTGTGTTTAAGCTTTGTTAGGTGGAAGCAGAATAGTCAGTGCCAATAATTTAATAATACTGATGCAGAACAATTAAGTCCTCTACCAAGTACTCCTGAATTAGGGAGTTTTCCACGTTGGCTGATGGGCACAGCCCTACTTCCTTCCAGCCTTTGCCCTGGGAGGTAGGTAGTATAGTCACATGCAGTCAAGGATCAGGATTCTGCTCTGACTTGAGGGGGAATCTGGAGGTCTCTGGCCTCATCTCTCTGTGCATCTGTCTACGCTTGGACCTCTGCCCTGCAAGCCCAAGCTGCCTCGGAATCACTCACCTCCTGGTCCCGCCTCCTATACTCTGGGAGATCATCAGGTGTCACGTGGTCCCCTCTCTCTGCTGTTGAGTGCAAACTTTTCTGTGTAGTAACCTGGGGCAGAGCTAGGGAGAACCACCCTTGTTTCCTGCCCCTCGGGGATCACTGATTTCACAGTCCAATGTCCAGTAAACTGAGAACAATAACTTCACATCAGTTGTCCAGTCTTCAGTTATCAGGGATGGAGGTTGAATCTGATCACTATTGCTCCATCTTGGCTGGAAGCAGAATACTGAAATTTGTTTTTTGTGTGAGTTTCCTGTGTAAGTACTTAAATCGCTCCTGAGACATGGCTCATGAGCATCTACAATCGATTCTTATAATGAAAAGGAATGTCCTACAATCATGGTTTTGTCCAAACACTAAAATTTTTAAAAAATAGTTTTCAGTAGTGTGGATAATGTACTTTTCCTGCTGATTATTTAGATTATGTATACCATCTTTTCCTAAACCAACTTATATCACTGCACAAAAATTAACATAGAGCAGCTGGTATTTTATAAAATGATGATGCTAGACATGGGTTTTGGATAGGAAGTGGAGGCGAGTACTATATTTGTTTGAATGTGCATGGATTTTAATTAAGTTAAAATTAAGCAACTAGAAATTGTCCAGGAAGCTGATGACTTTCATTCTTATTCTTAGGGAAATCTTGGGTTTGAAGCTTTTATGACCAAATGGTGAAAAATGCATTTTTATCTGCAGGGTTCTGAACAGAATTCTGAACATTCTGGCCCCCACCTGCTTCAAAAAAAAAAAAAAAAAAAGTGCTAAAGTGCTTTTGCTCAACACAGAGTAGCACCTGCTTTGCCTCACATTTCAGCAGAGCGTCAGAGCAAGCGGGAAGTCTCCGCTATGCAGTTCTCTCACCTGGGGAAACACTGGGACGTTCAAAAACAAAACTGAAGGCATTTTAGAATTTATAAATAATGAGCATAGGCAGATATGCTTTTTTAAAAGTACCTTTCGCTTATTTTTGTGTATCATCTCAGAAATTTATACAGCAACCATTGCCTGCAGGTGTGGGTGGACATAACCATTTATCAGATGCTTCTCAGGTCAGCAAAGAGTGTAAACGTTAAGATTTTATTATAGCAAATGTTTCAGACCTTTATTAAGGGCTATTGCCATTCATTTTCAATGACTAGGGGAATTATATATGCATTTTCATACTAACAGTAATAAATCACTATTAAAGAAAGAAAGAAATAGTATTAAGACAGACCTTGGGGCAGTGCCTCTGGCTCAGTGAGTAGGGCACCGGCCCCATATACCAAGGCTGGTGGGTTAGAAATTGACCTCAGCCAAACTGCAACAAAAAATAGCCGGGTGTTGTGATGGGCACCTCTAGTCCCAGCTATAGCTAAGCCCAAGAGCTGGAGGTTGTTGCAAGCTGTGATGTCACAGCACTCTACCAAGGGTGACAAAGTAAGACTCTGTCTCTAAGAAAAAAAAAAGACAGACCTTGAAACGTATGAGAATCTTCTCATTACTCTCATATATTGTACATTCATTTAATTAAAATACAAAGCCTTCAGATGAAGCTGCAAATATATGTTCTCAATAGAATTCATTGGAGTATTTACAATTAAGAAAAGTAGCAATCTTAAACAAAATCTAACGATGTCAAATGCCATCTTGTGCTTTTATTTCCTTTTAAACATTATTTTATTTCTTTCCAAGGCATTCTCTAAAGACCCAAAAGCTTGAAAACTCAAAGACATCACCATAAAAATTATTCATTAGAGCAAATATTAAGTATTCCCAAACCACCTAATACTATTATTGTGTGTGTAAAAGTACAGAATGAGTCTTTCCCAGGCATAGAGGGTCTCACCATGGAATTTGGGTGACAGACACCTGAGATGGCACTGGGGGTGTCATCAGAGCATGGAAGAAAAGCACCTGCTCCTTCCAGATGGACGTGCTGGTCATTACAGTAGAGCAGTGGGCCTCAACCTGTGGCAGTTGAAGGCAGGCATCTGAAGCCACGATGAGAAATAATCTCATCAAAGGAGGCAATAGAGGAGACCCCAGACTGGGAATCAGACACAGGGATGCGGGTCATGGTGGGGATAACATGAAGGCAGGCAGAGAGTTCATCAAAGGTGAACAGGAAAGTCATCTCCACTGCAGTAGTGTATGAACAAGGACACAGATGAGAAAACGAGAGAAAGGCAGACCCACATGTTTTAGGGAATGTAGCTTGGACTTTGTATCATAGCTAATGGACATTAAACATTTAGAACAATGTAAAAATGTAATTTTATTTTTCTTTAAGCTATATTGGGGGTTGGAAAACTTCCACTGGTTGTCAAAACTAGCCAGCAGACCTGCTTGTTTTGATACTGTCTTTGGTCCCTTTCCTGTTTCAAAGGCAGAGTTGAGTATTGTGTTGGGATCTGTATGCCCAAAAAGGCTGAGATACTTACTATCCAGCTTTTTACAGAAAATGCCAACTCCTGAGCTAGATTTCTTGAGCACAGCATTTCCTAACTATGGCATTTGACACTTGGAGCCAGAATTTTGTCTGTTGCAGTAGGCTGTCCTGTGTATTACAGAATATTAGCGGCAATCTGGTCACTGTTTACTAGACCCAGGAGAGCACCCCATTCTCCACTGTGATAACAGAAACAGCTCCAGATGCTAGTGAATTCCCCTGGGAAGGCAAAAATCAACTCTGGTTAAAAACCACCTCTAGCAGCTGAGTTTGGTTTTAAGGGAATGATTATATTTGGAGTTAAAACAGTGCTAATTTTAAGGAACTGAAGGGACAGGTGTGAAAAAAGATATTTTGAATATAAAAATAATTTTATTAATGATTATAAACCTGGGGCTTCAGATAGAGGCAACTTGAGAACTCATATAGGTCCAGGTTAGATCACAAGATGAATAATAAGGTCCTTGACTGAGGTGAGGAAGGGTAGAGGGGAAGGAAAATGAATCAGACTTAGATGGGCTGTGTCCAGGGGCCTGTGAGATGCAAAGGTAGAGCTAGGATGCAACTGAATATAAGGAAATCCTGACTGAATATTTGAATGTCACTAAAATATGACTAGTATTTAAAACCAGGGTAATAGACAAAAACCAAAGACTGCAGTGTTGGGGATGCTGAGGGAACATAAAGGTGCATATCCCGTGACCCAGAGAAGTTCTGCCCCGGAGATCAAGAGAACAGAGAGGAGCAGATCAGCATGAACTGCCCGTGTGTCTGCTGTTGGGACTACCAGGTGGAAGAAAACAGTGCAGATTGAGGTCAAATGATGGTCAGGGACTCTTTTGGAAGATATAAGGAGAAAAAGTTAAAGACTAAGCATCCAAAATGCCACAGCCTCTAAGGACCACTGCCAGTGGCAGTCATCACTTAATCCTGGCCAGAAATGTTTCCCCAGGGACCCTGTGTGAGCAGGACACTAGGTAAGGGCAGGTGCTTTATAAGCCTCTACAGCAGTGGTTCTCAACCTTCCTAGTGCCGCAGCTCTTTAATACAGTTCCTGTGGGTCATGAGCAGTTGAGACCCACTGCTCTACAGTGTGCAGATATAATGCTGGAGAGGCCATGATGACAGCACGGAAGTTCTCAAGGGCACCAGCATCACACCAAATATTTGCGGAAGTGTGGAGCATCTGGGACATAAGCTATTGTGAAGTCTTGGCTGTACCCACCTCTGTTTTCACATTAGTGACCTGGGCTCATATGCAGCACGTACCTTCCCCTTGCAACACAATGAGACGCATTACCTGTTTTACATATTTTGAATATAAAAATAACTTTATTAATGATTATAAATAAGGGGCTTCAGATAGAGGCTGGTAGGTTCAGAGATGGTTCATTATGTCATTTTTGCCGAAGTCACGGACCTCAGCAGTCTCTGTTTTTAGATATTTTTAGGTGGTTTGAATATGGTTTTCAATGAATGGCCATAAGCTTCTTTTAATATCATCCAATATGAACATGCAGAAGATGCATCCGAAGATAAATGGGCACTTTTAAAATGTTTTAAACAACCCAGATGAGTAAGAGGAAAAGGGAACTGTTAGATAACAACTGTTCAGGGCAGGCACAGCAGCCTGGAGAGGTGGTGGCATCGCCAGTTCGTGCTGATGACAGCACCTGTTCCCTGGGCGTGGGGCCCACGGCTCTAGCAGAAGCAGCGCTTCCCTGATGCCGTGCAGTAGGTCAGAGAGAAGTTTGGTGGTGATTTGACCTCTGAGGTGGTAGCCAGGGGCCAGTGAAAGAAAGATGCCGATACCCTGTAATATAAATCACAAGTTAGAATAATCAGTGAGTGGCAATGAGAGTGCTGTGCTTTTGCATCAAGGGCTCATCAGATATGCTATATGCTGTATATGACTGGTTTCTACATATTCGTTTAAGGTTATGATTACAGCAAGCCCATATCTATGAGTTACTAAAATAATATTCTGTATCCAGTGTATGAGATATAAAAATACCATATATTAATTATATTAATGAGTAAAATAAGATTTAAGTAATTATTGAAATTTGTTTTCTCCCTTCTCCTCTCATTTCTCCTTCCTTGTCTTCTCCCCTTCATTTGTCACTGAGCCATAGTTTAGGAACTTTTTTAACTTTACGGATACTATGGGGAATATTGATATTCTGGGGAATATTAAATGCATAAAATAGCCTCTATCTCCAGAACTAGAGAGAGTAAAAAAACGAGCATTTGGGGTGAGAAAGTGGAAGCAGTGTGGGTGTACAGGGAAGGGTTCCTATGACAGCCTGGAGTGGGTGACATTGAGTGTCCTGAAGACCTTAGACTCAGCCGGAGAAGAAACCCAAGGATGGTTCTGAACACAGCCATGTGCAGGGTCACAAGAACAACAGTGTGATTTCAGGACTCCTCAGCTTGGTGTGATCCTAATGGTCACTAGGAAAAGATGAGGCAAGGATGGTCTCATGAAGGAAGAGCCCCTACTCCCCAGTGGGAAACTAGGACTGCATACTGACCGTGAGGGGTCACCAGGGGATGGGACACAAAAGAGAATGAAGATTAACTCAGTGGGGCAAGACAGATGTAGTGAGAAGGGTACCGGAAAAGCAGTGAGGGAGAGAACCTAATAGAAATGGAGGAAAGTACCTGTATTTAGGGATGTTTAAGATGTAGAAGGATCAGGACAGATTGGTGAACTGGCCTTGACAACTCCAGGTCTCCAGTGGGACGTGGGCAAGGGCGGCCACACAGGGCAGGGTCAGATGCCAGGGGATGTGCGAGGAGCGGAGAGGGACATGTTGGGCTTGAGGTCCCCCTTGGAGATTCCAGTTGTGCTGCCCAAAGGCATTTCAACAGATCGATGTGAAGTTCAAGAAAGTGATGATTATACTTTGCATCCATAATGACTTTTAGTCATTAGTTTCTAGATGATAGTTTTAGCTTTGAATGTGTTTGGAATTGTTAAAGAAAGACATTACAGAAGAACCAAGAAACAAATGGTAAAAAAAACAGACACTCACTAGGAGGGTGAACGAAATCGTGTCTACAAGCAAGACTAAGAGTTTATGAAGCAGCTAAGAGGAAAACAGAGCCAGAAAGCAGCCAGGGACGAGTCTGTTTCTCTTAGGGAGACAGACAATGGTCTTTTATGTTGTAGAAAGATCAGGTTATATGAAAACAGAAAAGGTGATGAAGAGAAACCTTGAAGTGCAGGTGTTAGACGTGACTTATAACATGTTGTTAGCTGCCTGACGGAAGTTATTTTTATAGTTGTGTGCCCCAAACCCAGAAACCAAATAGTGATTGGAGACCACACTGATGTGCAGAGGTGAATGTAACTGGACTATGGTCAGAATGCACACTTCTCCCTGAATTACCATGCTGGGTAATTGGGTTAAAGTAAAATTTTGGGTTAAAGTAAAATTTTGGGTTATTGGGTTAAAGTAAAATTTTCAAAATGGTAAAACTATGATTATTAGAGAAACATATGATTTTATTTAGCCCCTCATTTAAAGAAGAAGCTGATAAGATGTAAAACCAGCTGGATACAGTGGTACACACCTATAGTCTCAGTTATTCAGGAGGGTGAGGCTGAGGCTGGAGGATCACTTCAGGCCAGGAATTTGAGGCTTGGTAGTGTGCTATGATAATTGCACCTGAGAACAGCCAATACTCTCCAGCCTGGGCAATATAGTGAGACCCCATTTATTTAAAAAAAAAAATGCTAAAACCAATTCAAATGAAAATTGATTTATAGAGATCTATATTGTCTGCTGCTGACAAAATTTATCTGAGCTATCCAAGACAGACATCATTGGTGTTGCTTTAGACAGGAATTATTTCCATTTACACATTATTTGCTTTAGACAATGTAATGATTATTGCATTGGTATGTTTTCTACAGCTTGAGTTCTATACCCACAGAACTGTAAAGTAACCAACTCAAAAGCAATCACAGACTATAGATCTGTGGAATTAGGGAATTACCAAGGGCCCCTGGACAATGCCCAGCTTTTTATTGAAAGGACCCTCAAAGGGAGGGTGTCTCTTGTTCATTGCTGTGTCTCTAGGACCAAGCCCGGTGTTGTCCCTGTGTCTGTCGTAATGGATAATTACCAAAAGATGCAATATAAAGACAGAAACAGGAGATAGGACCCAGACTTGGAGGCGTGGGGTGTGTCAGAGGCATTCAGTGCATTAACAGATATTAAGAGACAGTATTTTGCATAGTATTAATTTCTTTAAGACCGTGGTCAACTTTTTTAAATTAAGACTTCATTATAGGTATTAATGGTTCCCACTGAGTGACAACATATTATACTTAAAGTATCTTTCATCATTTATAATTTGATCCTATACACCCAACATTTGAAAATATTTATATTAAGTGCTCAAGATTCAGTTGAAAATTTGGTGCACATGTTATCTCCTTTAAAAATATGAGTATTTGGGGTTCTGATCTTCAGTATTGCTAATTATCCCTCACAATAGTCATCTCCTTTTCAAATGATTCAAAACCAACATGGTTGTATTTCAAGTATCTCACTGAAGAGAGTTAGAAATTCTATTCTTTATATCAATTTATCATCATAATTGCATGTATATTCTTAAAAGGTGCATGCCTATTGCATTTCTTGGCTCACCTTCCCACAGCACAGTCAACTGATAACTAAAATTCACTGCCACAAAAGTGTAACTCCTCACTGACCACACGTCTATCTTGTCTTTGTAAGTATTATTGGTCTGCATTTTTAAATTGATACATTCTGAAATTAACAACGATGATTAAGTGCAGGTGCCAACCCCAAGTCTTGGTTTAACCCTAGGACACTGTCAAAAGTAGATGTTGAAGGCAAGTTCCGTGGCTGTTGAAACAGTATTACTCGTTTCAGAGCCAGTCTGCTCCTTCCCAGGGCAATGTCATTTCATTCTTAACTTCTTAACGTTTTCTAACCAATTATTATGGCAATGGTATTGTGAACAGGAGATTTATATGGTAGTGAATATATATTTCAGTTTAATAACTGAAATAAGTGCAAACTTGTTTAAATAATAAAAATATTGACATCAACCATCAATCTCCATAATTTTTTTTAGATTTTGAGGAGGAATAGTTTCTCTCTTTAATGGGAAAAGGAGTGCTGGAATAGCAGATATCTCCAGCAAATCAGTCTGCCTGTTTTGGCAGCTTTCTGTTCCTATGAAAAGATAGCAGGTCACCCTGACCCTGGCGAATATTTGATTAAGGAGAAAATTGCTTCAGGAATGGGATAATTTTACTCCAACCACAAAGCTTAAAGAGGTCTCTTATTTAGGCTTAAACAGCAAATGAGCATCTGTTCTTTTCAGTTTAACTAAACAAGCTGTTCTTGTACCTGATGGATACAAACTAGGGCCCAGCCAGTAAACGACGGAGTTGTGGAGAATAAAGAAATAAAGCACTTCAATTTGAATGCCCTGGACTGGCCGTTCCTAGCATCCTCCAGAGTGGGTTCGACCACATCTGAGAGCAGCACAACTGGTCCCCTGCCTGCCACCGTCATGCCCACTGCAGCACAGGAACAGGCCTCCGAGAGGGCGCAGTTTTAAATGTCTCTTTTGATGGATGGCCCTGGAGGATTAAGTATGCATGGAGGGGGTTTCTATGTGGAAAAACATCCCAGTGCAGAGTTAGAAGCAAATACAAACCTGGCTCAGGTAAATGAGACATGTTGCTGTGGCTCCTCAGGAAGTGGGACTCAGTGCAGAACTCATGCTGAGACACTTCTAACTCAGTGATTCTCTCTCACCCATTTATTGAATAAATAGAATGTTGTTACATTGCACAATTATTATATAATGAAATGGTGGGACCAGCTTTGAGTAAGAGAACTTCAGAGCATTGTGTGAATTCTTAGCAGATGCTCTGAATTCTTTTTTTTTTTTCTTTCCTTCTTTTTGAGACAGAGCCTCACTCTTGTCACCCAGGGGAGAGTGCTGGGGCATCATCATAGCTCAGAGCAGCTTCAAACTCCTGGGCTCAAGGGAACCTCCTGCCTCAGCCTCCCAGAGAGATGGGATTACAGGTGTGAGCCACCGCACAGCCCGAGTTCACTCTTACCTGCACACTGGCGTCACCTAATCCCAGGAGCTGAAGCATAATTTAGTGTTCTTTTGTATTATTCAGCACCCTTGTTGTCAGGGACAGGAGAGCCTGGGCTTAATTACATGGTGCGAATAAATGAATCTCATCCGAGGGAGGCCCTCTGAATCTCTGAGGGGTTCACTCTGCCGCAGGGGCTGGAACAAAATGCTTCCGAGGCAGGAGCTCTGGGGGGGTCGCGCCTGTGGGCTGTGGTCTCTCACCTCACTGCTGTCCAGGCTGCCCCTGCCCGAGGTACAGCTCATCAGCATGTGGGCAGCTGCAGCACCTTCAGTTGGGACTTGTGAGGTGGGGCTGCAAAGCTTCCCATGCTGACTCTCAGAGGAGGGCAGTGGGTTCTGCTGAGGCCTCGCAGCCCGTCCAGCAGTTACTGGGAATTCAGGGTCCCTGCTCCTCTTAGTCGGCTCTTTCACTTCCTAGGGGTCTCTGCCAACAGCGTGATACAGTCGGAACCTGAGTCTCATCTCAGGTTTTAGAGTCTTGACACTTAAATATGTAATACATCATATGGCTGTGATGATGTTAAAGTGATAATAATAAAAATAGTAATGCCTAGCACCCAAATGAGCATGAGAGGGAGAGAGAGAGAGAGAGAGAGAGAGAGAGAGATATGACCATGATTTAGAAGGCTTGGAATTTAAGAAATTAGCAATCATGGACTTTAAGGGATTAGCACAGAGGGTTGCCCTTTTCATTTTCTGTCCTATTAATAGTCTACATTTATACATAATTCTGTATGTTGATTACCTCTATTCCTTAAAGCACAAAAATGAAAGGGACAAGGGTCTGTATTTTATCTCATCTCTCAGACTGATTTCTAGAAGCTGCTTTTGACTCAGGGTCACCAGGCAGGATTAAGATGGCAGCTTTGTATAAAGTGACTCCTTCACTCCTCAGGACTATCATTCTGGTGTTGCTGTGAGAATTCCGTGATGAGATGGACTTGTCCGCTGGCGTGCCTGGAATGGAGGGCACTTTATAATCTTTCTTCGTTTTTCTTTCCTTGTCCCCTCCCTTCCTTTCTCCTTGCTGCTCCATTTTCAACTCCAGAGTCTGCGTGTGGAAGGCGGGGTAGTGCCCAACCGTGCCAGCCTCCCAGACCTCCAAGAGGACCTGCCTAGGGCTGGGCAGCTCTTCAGTTCTGGTGTCCACACTCTTCTCTAGAACTCAAGCCAGGGGTTCTTGAGTCAAGCAGTCCGTGGCACAGACATGACATTTACAGCGATGTGAAGTGTCATGAAGTCTTTGTCTGAATGGCGCATCCGTGCTTCTCAATGGTGGCAGCAGCCTATTCTCCCAAATCTGGAAGGAGAAGGGGAACCGGTCTTGACCCACGTACAGCCTGGGACTGTCACAGTGGTTATGCACAGATGTCCGTCCCCTTCTCAGAGTCCTGCGTGGAGATGAGAACTGAGAAGCTGAATGTGGGTGCCTGTGATTCTAGGATTAGAACTCTAGGAGGCTCAGAAGCTCATTGCAAAGGGCAGCTACTTTTCCCGTCCATCCTATAAGCAAGACCAGGGGCCACAGGCCTTGAGGGAGTGGACAGGCGCGCTCCGGGACAGGTCCGTGTGTTGGTGGACGAGCTTCAGGCAGAGGCAGCAGCGAGTACTGTAGGAAGCTCGAACATTGCTTGGTCAGCCTTAATGAAGAGGACCCGTGGGAAGGCAGCGGAGGCCAGGCAGGAGAGATGGACAGCACCATGAAGGGTGCTGGGTGGTGGGCCTCACCCTGCCCCATGCACTCAGGAGGCTGCACGGGGAGGAGGAGACACAGGCAGGACAGTCAGCTGGCGAGGGAGCCAGCACTAAACCCAGATGTGGATGGAATGTTTCTTTTAACTATAAGGGTCCTTAGAGAAGAGAGAGTGGACACACGGAGAGGGCACAGGAGATTTCCATGTGAACTAGATAATTTCTGACAAGTTTGTCTCTGCTTTCAGATCATTTTCTTTATAAGAAAAAAAAAAAAAAGTTCTCTTCTTTTGTGGAAAAGCATTCCTGCCGTCGTCGCCCTCCCTGTCTCATGTCTCCCTCTCATCCCCTGCTCTGCAGAGGAGCGAGGCCTCCTCTCTCTCTAGCCCACTTGTGCTTCCTTCCCCTTCCCCGCTTCCGTGATGTGGTGTGCGTCAGCCCCGTTGCTAGGCAGCTGTGCTGCTCAGCCCACCACACAGCCTTCTGAATGCTGGAAATTAGCCCCAAATGGCTAGAAAATCACCCTTCCGCACCTGCTGTGTGTTTACTGGAAGAGCAGGAACATGAGGAGCAAAATGAACAATCCTGGCAAGTTCAAGGATCTGGCGAAACACATCCCCTTAGCCCACAACCAGACAGCAGTGTGCGTGGGTACAGGGCAGGGACAGGTGCCACGCGGCCCCTGGGGGAGCGCTGAGGGATCTATGGAAGAAAGTGCATCTTCACCCTCTCAGGGATGAACAGTAATAAAGAAGATAATCTGGAGAAAAAATGGAAATGGGAATATGTGAACAGAAGTATGAATAGTGTGGAGGAGCTGTGTATTTCCACACGTGTTGTGTGTGAATAAGTCCGTTTGTCCTTGCCTCTGAAAAACAAAGCACCCAAAAAACATTCACTGATTTTGATTCAACTTCAATCTATTGATCTTTCCTTTGATTTATGTCATAAACCTCCTCTACCAAGGTCTCAATGCCACAGACATCTGGGTTTTCCAGGACCCTGACACTGCCGTGGACTCCTTGGGTCCCAGGGCCCTGACACTGCCATGGACCCCCTGGCTTCCACTCCCACAGCGCACCCTAGGCCCACCAGCTTCTCCCCATGCAGTATCAGCACTGCTGGCCACAGTTCCAGCCCTGCCCTTCCTCAGCTGCTCTGAAGCCAGCCGACTCCCTCCCCGCTCCCTCTCCTCCTCTCTCCCCTCTCCCTCAGGCTCTCTTTCTCCATCAGTCTTCCAACATGGGGCTCCTATAACTGTCCACCTTTCCCTGTGTTTCTCCTTTACTGATTATCCCTTCTGTCGCTGGAGGATGAAGCTAATGGTTCTCCCCAAATATTATTATGTTGTTCACAATGAAGTTGTTAAATTATGACCGTTGTAAGATAAAATTTATAAGGTCTTGAGAAAAGAAAACCATACCTTTTCTGAAACATAATTTTGAACCTGAAAGGTCATGCTTTATATGTGATCACGTGCAGTAAAATTAGAAGATCCTTTATACTTTGTAGCGATCTGGGTGTTTCTTGGCCAAATATCTTGCTAAGAACAAAGAAGTGCTCAGTAAATATTTGTTGAATAGAATTAAATTTCTGAAGTTTCAGGACACTGAGCCAAGAGAATGTTTACTTTCATGACAAAATTTTCTTTGAGAAAAAAGAGGTATTTGCAAATAGAAACAATTTCAGATAAACTGCATCTGAGGATGAAAACAATTAGTTTATTGCTGGCTGAGTGCAGTGGCTTTCGCCAGTCATCCTAACTCTTTGGGAGACCTAGGCAGGTGGATAGCTTGACCTCAGGAGACCTTGTCTTTACTAAAAATAGAAAAAACTAGCCAGGCATTGTGGCGGGCACCGGTAGTCCCAGATATTCAGGAAGCTGAGACAGGAGGATACCTTTATCCCAAGAGTTTGAGGTTGCTATGAGCTGTGATGCCACGGCACTCCAGCCTGGGTAATGGAGCAAGACTCTGTCTCCAGAAAAACAAATTTTGCTTGTTACACAAACCTCGGATTTTTCTAAGAAAATGATTCCACCCTTTTCTGGTAGTCTTTTTAAAAGAAGTCAATGAAAAGTCACCATATTTACCCTGAATTCTGAGGTCACTAAATAAGCGTGTTTATACCTCTAGGTCCATGGGAGATAAGACGTCACATGTGAAGAGAGAAACACTCACACACGTCATCACTTTCTTCAGCTTCTGCTTCACACCTGTCAGCTGTTAGCTTTTCTTTGCTTTTCAGATGTAGGCTCTCCCTTTTAAAACATGTAGACTCCAGAGTAAAGAAGATTTAAGATGTGGCTCTATCACTCATAATTTTGTAAGATACATATTATGATTCCTGTTATCTTAATGTCATTGCACTCACAATATGTGAGTGAATTGAGGAGAGTTTTCACGCACCAATCTTGGTTGAACAGAAAGTACTTGGTGAATAGTTTCCTTGTTAGAGAACCTTTCAGTAACTACCATGGAACTCACTATGAAGCCCCAGTTTAAATAGATTGCCAATTTAAGACATTGGCTGGCAAGAAGGGGAAGTTGAAGGTTATCTGAGACGCATTTGCTAGAAAATCAAGGGAGGGGGCATCGAACAGGACACAGCTGGTTCAGGACCGGCGAGGGAGCTGTGTGTTCATCTAGGGGACACAGTTGGGTCAGGAGCAGCAAGGGAGCTATGTGTTCATCTAGGGGACGCAGCTTGTTCAGGACCCACGACGGAGCTGTGTGTTCATCTAAGAGGACACAGCTGGTTTAGGACCCGCGAGGGAGCTGTGTGTTCATCTAGGGGACACAGCTGGGTCAGGACCCGCGAGGGAGCTATGTGTTCATCTAGGGGACACAGCTGGGTCAGGACCCCACGAGGAAGCTGTGTATTCATCTAGGGGACACCACTGGGTCAAGACTCGGCTAGGGAGCTGTGGACACAACTCATGTCGGGACCCCGCCAGGGAGCGGTGGACACACCTGGGTCAGGACCCGCGAGGGAGCTGTGTACTCAGCCCCATGGTGGAAACGCATCCTGAATGGCCCGGCCACCTCCCCATTCAGGCAGAGCACGTAGCAGCAAAGCTACATCACCTGTTTGGGTGTCTGTGACTATGTCTGGCTGATGTTTACTCAACATTTCCTTCTGCCCAAATTACCCTCCCGTTTATGTAGCGGTGATTTGGGGAGATGACTGCAGTTCCAAAGATACTCTGTCTCCCTAAATGTTGACTTCGCCTCCTATTTCTTAGGTCAAAAGACTTAAAGTCATCGTTCCTTCCTTTCACGTTGAACAATCCATCAAGAAATCCTACTGGGGTGACACAAATATGTACAGTGTCCAATGAGTTTTTGCCACTTGTCCTCACAGTCTGGGCCAATGTTTCTACCCTGGATTTGGAACCCTTATCCCACTCTAGCCTCCTCAGCCTAGTGACCTCAGTGAAGTTTTATTTATTTATTTTATTTATTTATTTTTGAAACAGTCTCACTCTGTTGCCCTGGCTAGAATGTCATGCCTTCAGCCTAGCTCATAGTAACCTTGCACTCCAAGCCATCCTCTTGCTTCGGCCTCCCCAGGAGCTGGAACTAAATGCATGTGACCTTATGCCTGGCTAATTTTTCTGTTTTTTTTTTTTTTTTTTTTTTTGATAGAGACCTTGCTTTGCTCAGGCTGGTCTTAAACTCCTGACGTGATGTGTACCTCCTGCCTTAGCCTCCCAGAGTGCTGGGATTGCAAACATGAGCCACTGCGCCTGACCTCAGTGATGCTTTTAAAGTCAAGTGATGGGGCTCCTCAGCTCCAACCCTGTTCCCTAGTAATTGGGATCAAACCTAACCCCGACCCTGACCTGCACATCTGATCTTTGCCCCATGCTGTTCACCTGCCTGACTGCTGCCTCCTCCATCCCACTTCCTCCTCTCCAGCCACACCCGCCCGCTGACACTCCCAGAACAGGCCTGCCCTGCCCCTACTCTGTCTCTGGACCTGTGGCCGCTCACCTGGATTCCTGCTTCCCAGAGAGGCCACAGCCTCTTCCACTCTGCAGGTGTCTGCCTGAAGTCAGGGCTCCCCTGCTTTGCCTCTCTGCACCTCTCTCTACACTGAACGCATTCCTTTACTTCCTCTCTTGTCCTTTCTCTCTCTCCATCACAAAGGACTTGGGCTGCTTTCATTTCCACATGTCCAGCCCCAGAAAAGTCCCCAGCAAATGCTTTGCGCTCAGTCATAATGGGTGAATTGGCTGAGCCTGAGCTGATGAGCCGTGAGACCCTGACCCTAGACATAGATCTAGACTTCAGTTGTGCCCACACCAGGAAATGGCAAGAAGACCTGCCAGGTTCACACCTACTTGGCAGAGTCTTTTGGTTTATCTGAGACACAGAGCAGGTGGGGGCCTGAGCATAGGGGTTTTCAGTGGGTCAAGGTGACCTGTCTGGGACAAGCGATGCTGGGGATGTGGGGGAAGAGAGCTGACACGTGCGCCTGCCGCTGCCTAGCTCCGGATCCATTTACTGCTCTGGGCTTGTTGCCACCGTATGGTCTCAGGTGGAAGCTGTGAACGCCGTGTGCGAACTCAGCAACATAATGTGACCATGTTCTTCTGGACCAGCACACTGCCTAGGTGATGGCACTCAGGCTTCAAAAGACATGGTGTGTTACATAACACAAAAATGGAGTATCTCGCCCTAAGATGATGTTATTTTTTTCTCTTTTCAGTTGAAATGTCAGAATTATACCATTTTAAGTGTCAAAAGAACAATATAAAATGAGAAAAAAGCACCAAGTACAAGACTTTTTGTTCTGACTTGTTAATACTATATTCAGATGCTTGAATTATATCAATTAAATTCCTGGTTATAATTAATGAAGTTCCAGAATGAGACAATTATCAGAGAGAATGAAAAGATAATTTGAGTGATTTCAGTTCACTGTGTGCCTCTGGCTAAACGGCTGAAACGTCTTTGTTTTCCTGACGGCGTGAATGAGTCTACTTTCATTGTGACTTCTAGTTCACCCCCAGGCCAGCAAAACAGGGAGTCATGTCCAAGATAATGAAGATTACTGTTGCGTTTCACCACTTCAGTTCTTTAAGATCAGTCTCTTTCTTTCCCACTCTAGAACCTTCTGGGGCCTGTTAGTGCTCACCTACATGGTAACTGGTGATGGAGAGACTGACTCTGGCAGAGCAGCCACTTCTGCCATCTCTATCAGTTTCCTAGAGCCGCTCTGTAAAGAACAGCAAAATAAAAAGAGGTGGCTGAGATGAACATTCACTCTCACAGTTCTCAAGGCTGCAAGTGCCTGGAGGGTTGCAGGTCCAAGTTCCCCTGAGTCTGGGAACCTTCCTTGGTTCATCCAGCTCCTGTGGTGACCATCGGTCCTGGACGCTCCTTCCCCTGCGGCACATCCCTCCGGCCTCTGTCCGTTCCCTGCCGCTCCACTGTGTCTCACATCTCCCTTTTAAGGATCCGAGTCCCATTGGATTAGACCCATACTGATGAGCTCATCTTAAATGTCTACCCAATGTTATCTCCAAATAAGGCCACATTCATTCACCCTTTCAGGGGACAGAGTTTAACCCAATAGGCCACCTCATGGCCTTGAGCAGGTGACCTGCTGTGAGCACCAGCTTCCTATCAAAAGAGGATGGCCATGCAGGTCCCACACCAGGGAGGGGTCTGTAGAGTGAGGTGACCCCCCTTTGAGTATTCAATGCTCAAGAGGTGTCCCTTCCTGCCTCTCTCTCCGGGCCCAGTCCCGGCTCCTCATCCTTCACTTGCACCTGCTCTGTACCAGGCCCTACAGCAGACACCACAGAGTGTGCAAAGCATCCCCGTTATGGGGGAAGCTTGCCTGCAAGGTCAGTTGGGAGCTGGTAACGCGGAATAGAATTTGTGTCTCATCCCCGAAACCCACAGGGGCGCTACTAAGGGAGGCAGAGAATGACCTACTAGGAGATTGCCAAGGGCGTCACAGCAAGTTTAGAAGGCAGTGGAACCTGGAGCTCAGAGTTCAGATTCCTGACCCAGCCTCTTTCCTGTTTGAACACATTGTACAATTATATCACTTGTCTCCTTTAAAGCACATGAACATTGTAAACCTAGTCCATGATGTCTCTAAGATGTACTGATGTCGTGACACAGAACTCTGAGGGGACGTCCTGGACCCTCGGTCCCAGGCACTGCCCTGAGCACAGTTCGTGGCGCTCTGCACACACTCTCTTCTGCCAATTTCCTCTGTTCTTCTAAACACTGGAAATTCTCCTTTATCTTCTGCAACAACCACAATATGCCTGGGGTGGGAGGGGTCCGGGGAGGGGGACATAGACATCAACTTCAGTGTCTGGCATGTAAATAATCACATTTGTGTCAACTATAAAAAAGAAATACTGGAAACTATGGGCTTCCACAAAGCATTTAAATCCCTCTGGTGTGATCAAAACGATGAGTGAGACTCCTCCTCCCTTTCAGTGCTGGTTTCCACAGCATCTGTGTTCTGTCTCTGCCACGTTGTCTTCACGCTATTTCTGCCCTCTGTGCCCCACGTGGGTACGGAGCTGGAGTCCATCCTCGAGAAGGATGGGCTGATGGAGTCACGGTGCCTCCTCATGGCTGGCACGATGATGACAAAAGATCTCAATCCAAGAAAAATAATGTACTGATTTTTCAGTGAGAATACTAAGGGTTTAAGAGAAGAAATAAGAAATGCCTTCTGAAAGGCTAAATAGGAACTCTCCTGGTCAGTTCAAGCTGCCATAACAAAAGACCGCAGACAAGGTGGCCTGTAAAAGCAGACGTTCTTCTCGGGGTGCAGGGTGGGCAGTCCGAGGTCAGGGTGTCTGCAGGCCCCGCGTCTGATGGGGTCTCCTTCCCGGCCCCCATCGGTGCCTCCTTGCTGTGTGCTCACATGGCACAGGGGAGAACTCTGGTCTGGCACCTCGTCGAGGCACTAGCCCCATTTGTGAGGGCTCCACACATGCCTTACTCACCTCTCAAGACCATACCTCTTATCACCAGCACATTGGGGGTTAGGATTTGGGGAGACACATTCAGTCCCTAACAGGTGCGTTTCCTCAGTATATCCCGTACACAGAACCCACAGTCACTGCTGCTCTGCCCAATATGAGGCCCTCATTATCCAAAGTACTTGCAGAAATAAATGTATGTGTGTCTGTGGGAGACCCTGGGGCAGCGCTTCACAGGACACGTCCAGTTCTCTCACCACTTGGTTGGAGGGAAGGTGTTAAGAGAAGATGTGTGGGCAACACACTCCCTTACTTAATTTTACTAAGGAAATAAAAAAAAAAAAAAAATCTCATTTTAGAAGATGCCGAATATGCTATGTTGACTGTTAGATAAAACACTGAAGTATTATGCTGGAAATAACAGGAAATGTAGCGCTGTGGATTTTGGCATTGAGTTTCCATCAGCTTACAGAGCCGCCCGACGCGAGAAGCGTCAACACCCCAGGGTGTGGCTGCGTGGATCTCTGCTCATCTCCTTCTGTTTGCCTCCCCCTCCGCCTCCCCAGAGCAGCCTTGCCTATATATCAGGCTAAATACCACAAGTGCAAAAGAAATTTTACATAGACTTTTTTAAATGGGTGGTATAATTTTGAAAGTCATTTCTGAAAAAAGTTGTTAAAAAACTGGTGTACAGCCATAGATTTCAGGTAGGAAATAGGAGTCAGTTCACTTACAGATAATTTCCAAAATAAAAATGTTTCACATTAGAACAATTGAATTAAAATCTTCCATACCGAATGCATAAAGAGGGAGATACTCTCTCTCACACATAAGACTTGTGGACGTTTGATACTCCTTCTCGGTGACGCCATGCGTGCCTCCACTCTTAAGTGGTAATAAAGAATGCTTCAGTTTCTTAAAAGGTGTGTTTTTAAGGAGTAAACCAAATGTTTGAATAACAACTAATAGAATAACTTTCATTCTCTTCGAGTTTTCTTTGGTTGAATAGTTTAAATGACTTGATGACAATGACAGACATAGAGGATTGAACAATTTATTTTACTCATTGTAAAAATCATTTCCCCTGTAGAAGGTAAGGGTATTCTCAGCCACCTGGCAATGTACCATGGGGGGTACTGGTGGGTCTCTGGGATGAAGTCCTATGGGGGAATCTAGAGAAAGCACGCAAGGAAACAGCCCTGTTGAACAGAACCATTTGCTTGGCAAATCCAGTCACTGCTTTTCATCCCTGCTGCTCTCACAGATACAAGCCATTGGCTGTGACATCGCTGTGTGAGAAGAAGGAGCAGTCTGCCGAGGAGAGATGTCGGCTTGTCCTCCAGCAGTGTGAATTACAAGGCTGGCAGGTTGGTGACCTACAAGCTACACAAATACCAGTTTCGTATTTTAAATAAGCGAGCTGAATCACTGCAGGGAGTCGCCAGAGTCTTCCTGGCATAAACAAAATTCCTTTGATGTGTTTGGCAAGACGCAACATTAAGTGCACTCCCTGGAAACGTGTCAGTCATTATGATTTTAGCATCTAGCAGCCAACATAAGAGGAAGCCTGAGATATTCCTTCTGCCGCCATGACGGAAGCTGCTAAAGCTCTGGTCCACATCCCAATTGCCCTAGTGTCACATTCACACCTTATCACTAATGCTTTTTTTTTTTTTTAATGAGATTAATACAAGGGTACAATTAGGTTACACTGTTTGCATTTGTTAGGTAAAGTCTAAGCTATAGTTGAGCCTTCACCCAGGAGGTGGGCCACGTACCCTTACCGTGTTCCCCTTAGGTAAGAGCTGACCAGTCCCTCTCCCCCCGTCTCCTCTTTCCTTCCCCAACTTGAATTTAATTGTGTTTTCTCTCTCATGAGTGCGTAGTTGTTCATCTGCTGGCTTCATATTAGTATTGAGTACATTGCATACTTGCTTTTCCATTCTTGTGATACTTTACTAAGGACAAGGTTCTTCAACTCCATCCACGTTAATATAAAAGATGAAAAGTCTCCATCTTTTTTATGACTGAATAGTATTCCATGGTATACACATACCACAGTTTACAGATCCATTTATATGTTGATGGCCACTTGGGTTGAGTCCATGTCTTGGCAATTGTGAACTGAGCTGTGATAAACATTCTATAGCAATTTCATTATGGTAAAATGATTTATTTTCTTTTGTAGATAGCTAGTAAAGGGACTGCAGGATCAAATAGAAGGTCTACTTTTAGTTCTTTGAGGATTCTCCATACTTATTTCCCAAAAGGCTCTATTGGTCTGAAATCCTACCAGCAATTCTTTCTATAACTGTGCCAGCGTGTGTAGCTCTGGGACTCAGTGATGTGGGCCATTGTCACTGGGATTAGGTGATATCTTAGGGTGGGTTTGATTTACATTTCTCTGATGATTAAGGACTATGAGCATTTTTTTCCTGTGTTTGTTGATCATTTTTGTGTGTCTTCTTTGGAGAAGGTTCTGTCTCTTGCCCAGTGATAAATGGGATTGTTTATTCTTTTTTGTTGATCAGTTTGAGTTCTCTACAGATTCTGCTTATCAGCCCTTTGTCAGATTTGTAATGCAAATATCTTTGCCATTTTCAAGCTTGCCTGTTTGCTTTAATTGTTGTGTCCGTAGCTGTGCTGAAGCTTTTTAGCTTGCTAAAGTCTCATTTATTTATTATTCTTGTTGCTCCAATTGCCAATGGAGTCTCCTTCATGAAAGTCTTTCTCCAGGCCAATATCAAGACTTTTTCCCATGCTTTTTTCCAGAATTTTTATTGTTCCATGTCTTAGATTTAAAACTTTTATCCATTGTAAGTCAATTTTTGTAAGTGGTGAGAGGTATGGGTCCAGTTTCAGTCTCCTACATGTGATTAACCAGTTCTCCCAGAACCATTTTAAAATACTAACCCAGCAAGTATCAGAGAAGCTAGACTGTGAAGAACTGGTTGATTTCTCTGCTCAGAGCTAGTGTCTCCTGAGTGCTTTTAGACCTGACTTCCCGGGCTTCTTGGAGTCTCTCTTAGGCCCCTTTTCTCTTCTCACTTTACCTTGATTCTTACCTGCTACACAGTTAAAGTGTCCCTACCCTTTGAAGCTCAGTTGGTGGCAAGATCTTCCTAATTTGAAACATTTTATTACAATCTATGGTTTGGTTGAGTGGCAGACCTCAGGGTCTGATGAGGTGGACAGCTGGAGCTTGTCTTGCAGAACAAGGAATAACTTGAGACAAAGGACCGTGGGAAATGTCCACCAGGAAGCGATAAGGTGCCCTCAGACTTGGTTTAATACCACCCTTGATTCATTTTAGGGAGAGAAGATTTGAATTGAGAAGGTATTCTTAGAGCAACACTGGCATGCATGACACCAGGGATTTCTTGGAAGTTTCTAGCCATGAAATGACTGAAGGTGTCCAGGTGCCAAAGACCATGGTAGCTAATAGTTTTGATGAAGCAAAGCAATTACCAGAAAGCAGACATAAATTTACTCTTCAAAACTTGACAGGGAGGACAGCCACACATAAAAAGGTGTAATTTGCAGGGTCAAAAATGAAGACTTTGCTTCAGAAATGATAGGAGCAGATGGTCCAGAATTGCTGACTGTGTCCAAAATGACCCCGTCCAGGTAAAACAAGTAGTGAATACCAGGGGGACAGCAGCTCACTCGTCTCTCCATGGCAAAGAACGGAAAGCCTAGAATTTCCGCGTTGATGAGTAACAATTTAATTGTCTGCCCCACCCAATCTTTTTCTTTGTTACTGCTTTTCCTTTTCTTTTTTTTAAACTAATAATGGAAGTTGAACTTTAAATAAAAGTCTGAAGGAGGAAGCTTACTCAGTCTGTAGTTGTCATGGAGGCACATTGGTGCCGAAAGGTTGGATAAAAAAGGAAGGAGGAAGGAGGAATTACTAACCACGAGTGATGTCAGCTAACATCCAAGGCAGGGACAAAGAGGTGGCATTCGTTTATAACATCATTTCCCAAGGCTTTAGGTGACTGTAGTCACTGCTGAGTCACTGCTGGACTCTGTCAGTCCACGACTGTCTAGTGGCACTTCATGAATAACGTAACATGAAGGTTTTCCTGCATTTTTTAAAGAACACTCACAGTTAAGAATATACATTACATTCCTATGTACATTCAGTATAGTATGCATATGTATTATGTGTATTGAGACTCTTGAGTTGTGGAAGAAAGCAAGGGAGCCTGCAGTAATTCTTTCCTTAGGAAAAATGATTGGAAGAAACTAGAATACCCCATCAGTGGGTAAAACATGGGACAAATGTGGACAGAGGCTGAGGCACAGCTCAGGACCTTCTGCCAGCTGTCATTTTTTTTTTTGCATCTGCACTTGTGTTGGGCTATGTGAAATTGCCAGCAGATTGTAGTGCTAAATTGAAACATACATTGGGATTTGAAAAAAAGAGCATCAAAATAAGAAAAAAAAAAAAAAAAGGGGGAAAGGTTTTTTATTTCACCCACCGGTCTACTTGCCCCTCACATTTTAACTGCTCAGAAAGAAGCTGAAAACACCAAACAAAAAAATGAAAACAAGAAATAAATTTATTTAATCACTAAGCGTATCTGTGTATCTGCACTGTCTACTCACGTAAGGTTGCTACTGTTCAGCTTCTTCAAAATGTAACCCTTTATATACCTTATCCTAAGACAAGTAATTGACTTCTTGGAAATAAAGTGTATCTGTACTTCACTTTCAGGATCATCATAAAACAAAAGAAAAAAGAATTGTAAAGATATCACTATTCCTGACTTGGAAGATGAGACTCCTGTTTCAAAGGCAAAGTACTTGTTTGAAATGTGCTGCTGGTTACAGAAAGAGTTGCCATTAACTCAATTCTAGGATGTTAATCAATAAATCACGAGCTGCTTAAACAAAATGATTGCAAGCTTATAGTGGATGGTTGGTGTCTTAGCAGGGTTACTCCCCAAGGTTACAGGGGAGTCTGGGTGGATCTGCAGTGGTACTCCTCAAGGTTACAGGGAAATCTGGGTATATCTGCAGTGTTACTCCCCAAGGTAACAGTGGATGCCTGGTGCGTCTACAGGGTTACTCCCCAAGGTTACAGTGGACGCCTGGTGCGTCTACGGCATTACTCCCCAAGGTTACAGTGGACGCCTGGTGCGTCTACAGTGTTACGTCCCAAGGTTACAGTGGACGCCTGGTGTGTCTACAGTGTAACTCCCCAAAGTTCGATAAATGCCTAGTATGTCTACAGTGTTACTCCCCAAGGTTACATTAGATGCCTGGTGTGTCTACAGTGTTACTCCCCATGGTTATAGTGGATGCCTGGTGTGTCTACAGTGTTACTCCCCAAGGTTACAGTCGACGCCTAGTGTGTCTACAGTGTAACTCCCCAAAGTTCAGTGGATGCCTGGTGTGTCTACAGTGTTACTCTGCAAGGTTACAGTGGACGCCTGGTGCGTCTACAGCATTCCTCCCCAAGGTTACAGTGGACGCCTGGTGCGTCTACAGTGTTACTCCCCATGGTTACAGTGGACACCTTGTGTGTCTACCGTGTTCCTCCTCAAGGTTACAGTGGACACCTGGTGTGTCAACAGTGTTCCTACCCAAGGTTACAGTGGATGCCTGGTGTGGCTACAGCATTACTCCCCAAGGTTACAGTGGACACCTGGTGTGTCTACAACATTACTCCCCAAGGTTACACTGGACGCCTGGTGCGTCTACAGTGTTACTCCCCAAGGTTACAGTGGATGCCTGGTGTGTCTACAGTGTTATTCCCCTTGGTTCAGTGGACGCCTGGTGTGTCTACAGTGTTACTCTGCAAGGTTACAGTGGATGCCTGGTGTGTCTACAGTGTTACTCCCCATGGTTATAGTGGCTGCCTGGTGTGTCTGCAGCGTTACTCCCCAAGGTTACAGTGGACACCTGGTGCGTCTACAGCATTACTCCCCATGGTTACAGTGGACGTCTGGTGCGTCTATAGCGTTACTCCCCAAGGTTACAGTGGATGCCTGGTGTGTCTACAGTGTTACTTCCCAAGGTTACAGTCGATGCCTGGTGTGTCTACAGTTTTACTCCCCAAGGTTACAGTGGACGCCTGGTGGGTCTACAGCATTACTCCCCATGGTTACAGTGGACGCCTGGTGCGTCCACAGCATTACTCCCCAAGGTTACAGTGGACGCCTGGTGCGTCTACAGTGTTACTCCCCAAGGTTACAGTGTATGCCTGTTGTGTCTACAGTGTTACTCTCCAAGGTTATAGTGGATGCCTTGTGTGTCTACAGTGTTACTCTGCAATGTTACAGTGGATGCCTGGTGTGTCTACAGTGTTACTCCCCAAGGTTACAGTCTACACCTGGTGTGTCTACAGTGTTACTCCCAAAAGTTACAGTGGATGACTAGTGTGTCTACAGTGTTATTCCCCAAGGTTAAGTGGATGCCTGCTGTGTCTACAGTGTTACTCTGCAAGGTTACAGTTGATGCCTGGTGTGTCTGCAGTGTTACTCCCCAAGGTTCAGTGGATGCCTGGTCTGTCTGCTGTGTTCCCTCCCAGTTGGTGAGAGTCACCATGTGTGTTTGTATTAGGCTTTCAGAGTTTATTCTTTGGCCCTGAATGTCAACATGACATGAACAGTTATTCTTTTCCATAGTTTTAAAAGCACTGCTGGAGGACGGGAGAGGTTGGATCCTCTTTTGCTGGTTAGCCTGCAAATATTTCTCAGTGAGAAATTTAAGTTTTTTAACTAAAAATAATACTTTTATTGTCATTCTAATGTGCCTTCAACATCTTGTAGATTTTATTCAGGCCCCCTGAACATCAGTTAGACTAGGAGACTTTGGACCATTGATGTGGGATTCTGACTCTGTGATCCCCACACGGCCACACGTGGCAGGGATTCTGTGAGCCACAGAGCACAGAGAGAGTCCCTTCTGCTCCGGGGGGATGGAGACCTCAGAGCTTCAGCACTGTGACTTGCGTCTGCTAGTCTGTGCAGGATTCTGAGTGTTTAGGTCATCATGAGTTAAAAGGAGGCACCAGAATGTTTAACAGTGAATAAGCAATAATTCCTCATCCATAGAGTATGTTAGAACTACGCCGGCTTTTTTACTTATTAGTATTGAGGCTAGCAACAACTATGTACAGAAAAGGAGAGTAGGTGGGTGCACAGCCATGCCCTCATGGTAGATATGAGGAAATTAAACCCCAGGCAGAACCATTGTCTTCAAGATCAGTGAACTGATAAAAATATTAGACACAGTTAATATTTAGTTTTAGTGGGAAGGCAGGTTTGCTGAGACCAGAGTCTGCCTTTTCCTATGCTGTGTTCTTTCCACTGCATTTAACTTGATCTATATCTTTTAGGGTAACTACCTAAAAGTCATTGTGTTCAGATTACAGAACTTGAAAGGGAGAGATGATGCATCACAGAGCAAGCTTTGATCAAAGGCCCTTCAGTATTTATTAATCTGAGCAGACCGCTCCGTGGAGGGAGTGTCTTTTCTGTGTATTGATAATTCACCCAGGAAAGACAAGCAAACCTCTTCCCATGGCGAGGTGCCTCTGATCAGAGTCTTTTCTACTTAAACGTCAGCCAGCTGGCCCTTACACCGCTCGGTGCCTGGTGCATTTGTACCCTCTTTCCCAACTACATCTCAGAGGAGGAGAAGGAGAAGTGTGGGAGAGAAGATAGAGGGCTGGAAGTGAGTGGAAATCCCAGGTGACCAATTCCAGTTCTGAGAGTCAGACGGTGACAGCACTCAGGCCATGTAAGAAAGCAGAGGAGCACTCGCAGGTGGTGTGGGCAGAGTGCACACCCCAGGAAGGTTGCTGTGCAACCACTGCTGGGCCAGGGCAGTGTGAAATCAGTTTTTTGGACACTTTTATCAGAAGCACCAGGTTTGCGTGTGCCAGGCTGTGCTCAGGGGCCAGATCTCAGCGCAGCCTTCCCAGGACCACACGTAACACCCCATCCTCCCCCTGCTACTGTGCTCTCTGCCTCCCTCTCCCCTGAGCACGCCAAGCGCCTCAGACTGCGGCTCCCACCCTCGCGACCAGTTTCTCTCCCGCACTAGCATGTACGCACGGTGAGAAGGGGTCTGTGTGTGTTCAGTTCACTGAGCTGTCACCACCACAGGGAAAAGAACAGACACAAAATACTCTGTGGCAGTGTGCTGGGCCAAGAAACAACTCTGTGTAAATAAGAAGCTATCAAACAACCCTACACACCTCACATGGGTGCATAAATATGTCAGAATTGTTAAAATCGAGTATAATTCACTAAAAATATAACTGCTCTAGGTAGCATCTAAAGAAGACCTGAATGTCTGCACACCTAAGATAGACGGATATATCACTTCTATAATTAAAAGTGATTTTTAATATCTGTAACCACCACCTAAGTATAATTTTTAGGGTCAAGTTAATTGTTTTAAGCATTTGTGCTTTGCTACAAAGCAATTTTGCTTTCCGATGTGTAATTCCCTTTCAACGTCTTTACACCACTATCCCATACTTCTCGAGGGAATCTTCAGCACTCTTGCACAGAGTTGGGACTGGTAGCCGTAAGTTTTAGCAAACTCCTACACGTGACAATTGCTTTCACATACCCAACATTTCTGCTTTTATTTCATGTGGTTTTATTTTGAAGAACAGTGAAGAAAACCAAGATGTAGTAGTGGCTAGAAGGAAATTCTTCCTCTTGGTTTCTTATTGATGTTTACAATGAAATGACATATTTTTAAAATATGGTGGCCTAGCCAGAGCTGTGTCCTTATTTGCAAGACAGGATTTATATAACTTGTTCCAAAAAAAGGCATGGAAGGTTTTGAAATGATTTAAATAGAACTTACATGACTAACTTCTCGTGCTGTTTTCTGTCTCACCAGGTATATTTTTTCTTTATGAAACAAAGTGTTCATGGATTACTTCACTGTGGAAAAGATTCCAAATAGTTTGAATTAACTTGTAGTTTGAGAATAAGTTAAATTAAGTTAAACACTAGTTATTAATTACCTTGGGTACTTTATTCTTCTAAATATGTACACTTTTGATTCAGTGCTATATTAAGGAAAAGTAATCCCTCTGGTATTACATACATTTTATTCAACATTTTTTGCCTGAATTGCCAAGCCACAGAAAAGTGACTAGCCTGCATTCAGGCCCGTGTGGGACAGCTTGTCACACGTGCAATACAATTTGCAAAATGAAAACCTTTGAAACTGATTCTAACTGAAAAATAAGTGGTATAATCTGATTTTCACACATTTTCTGTGCATCAGCTGGTTACAGGACGACCTCTTCTGGGTAGTTATTTGAATGCTGTATTCATTTGAATGCCACCTGGAGGCATGATGCAGGGAGAAGCTGGTCTGCCAGGGCGGGGTCACTCCGTGCCAGGGCGTGGCTGCGGAGCATGGCACTCACAGGGCGCAGGAGAAGCCAGCCTGGGGCTATGTGGCTTTACCTCCGGGTAGGCAATCTTTCCGCGTGGTGCTTTAATTGGTGTTTCACACAGACGTCTGGAAGCACAGGGCAGTGCCAGCTTGTGAACCGGCAAAGGGGAGAGTTGGTGCCAGTTTCTGAGGCAGGTGCTTATGGCTCTTACTAGAAATTGTAGAAGGAGAAGTTTACAGTGTAATCTAGAGATGACATGTCATCTATCTTCCTGGGAATAAGGGCTCAGACACAGAGATGCTTCTTGTGACATAAGATCACACAGACAAGAAGTAAGCAACACACAACTTCAGCTTCATCCCACTACCCGCATGATGGGATACCCACACCAGTGTGCGTGTGTGTTCATGTGTGTGTGTGTGTGTGTGTGTGTGTGAGAGAGAGAGAGAGAGAGAGAGAGAACAAAATAACAAAGACCATTGGCAATAAAATCACAAGCCCCCGATTTCAGTGAAATGTATTTTTTCTATTTGTGTTTATCCACTAACAAAAAAGATATTTTACAACCATTACTTTCTTTACCATCATCTTTTAAGGCAGTTCTCACAGAACAGCTTAGATTTTGTACCCAAGTAGTTTGAATTAAGTCATGGTGTGAAAACAATAAGCTAAATTAAGTTACAGTCTTTGAAGGATTTCCTCTTTCTGTGCTGAGAATTGCAACATTAACATTTTACCACAACATTAAATAAAATCAGTTGGGTGAAGGGTTTATTATTTTATTAGTCTGCAGTAAAACAGTAGAGAAAAGATAATAAAACTAAGAGCAAGAAACTGTTGAAGTTTTAACCACCTCTCTTGCTTTCACACCTTCTAAGACAAGACAGTTGTTTCAGGGCCCTCGGTTCTTACTCGCACATTAAGCCAAAGGTTAATAACTTCTGTTTTATTACTTGAGGAATACTCCCTGAAGCTAGGAAACAGCCTGTAATATGATTCCTTCTTCTGCTTTCCTTCTCCTTCTCTGGAATTATAAATTTGAAAATAAACATTGGGGGTTTGAGATTATTTGCTGAACTACAAGTTTTATAATTGGTGGTTCATGTATTTACATAAATTATCTCTTTTCCTTTGTGTTAAACACTTACCCACATGCACACACACCATATGTATATATATTAACACATGCTTGCAGTGATAGTAGCATGTATTCTGAATAAGAAATTGTAAAAACAGTAAAAAAATTAAGAAGAAAATATAAACTACCCAGAACAGAATAACCTAGAGATAACTACTGCAAATATTTATTCACTAATTTCTAAAATAATTTTATAGATGTTTGATCATTGGTGTGGCTGTCTCCCTTTTCGCACTGAACTTGACGAGCACAGACGTGACACATCTGTGTCCTGGGTATTTGCATGCACATGTGTGTTTCACTATCACATCTGCAGGGCCTGACTCAAGGTAGGTAGTCACCCATTACTTGTCCAATGAATACATGAAGAAATAGGTGAAGGGATGGAGGGAACTCCCACTTACTGCCACACATTCTTTTTGGAGAGGAGGGCATCTGCGATTGTGTGTGGTAACACGTGTGATAGTTTCTGCCTTTAACGTAACTTTGTAATTTTTCACTCAGCTTCATTCTGTAAAATGAAGAGTGATCTCTGCCATCTGACAATTGCCAGTTAAAGCTAATAGCACCTATGCCAGTGCAACTGTCATCATGTGGAAACTAACCTAATTTCTTCTACACCAGGATTATTGATCCGCTGCTTCAGAAAGCATTTATTGAGCACCTTCCATATCCATGAAATCGTGAGAGGTAATTGTGATGCTGATAGCTGAGTAGGGGAGAGACAGTCATCTGGGAAGTGACAAGTACCCACAGCAAGGGCACGATGGCAGAGATCAAGTCACAGGGTCAGATTTAGGGAGGGTTGCAAAAGGCACCTGCAAGAAGGTCACTTTGGGCTGAGATCCCAGGGTGAGCAGGAGCCCAGTGCACGGTGAGCTTGTTGAGGTGAAGACAGCCAGGGACAAAGGAGAGGTGGGCAGCTGGGTGGCCCCCCAAGCACCAGCTGAAGACGGCCACAGCAGGCCACAGGGCAGGGTTTCTTAACCTTTGCTTGGCATGATACCTCAGTAAAAGAAAAGAAGAATGAGAGAAGTACTAAAGATTTTAGTTCTGGGGAGGTAAAAATATCTTTACTGTGCAATGGTTTATAACCTTTCAAAGTTCAATCCTCCTTAACAGCTATGTGGTCCCTAACAGCTACCAAAGGAACGGTGCCAGGCTTATGCCTAATCCAATCTCATTTCATGTATCTGTCAATTTTCCCCAATTTCAAGCATTTATTGAGCACCTGTTACATGCCAGAAATAGCCTTGTGGGTATAATAACTAAGGGGTATTTGCCATCAAGAACCACTTTCCCCATCAGGGGCGTGTCATCACCTGAGAGCATGTGATGAGGGGTCACCAGAGCAGGACCCAGGCTGTGTCAAAGTTCAGTGTTTTATTTCAAGTTCAACACAAAGATACCAGTGCATTTTAAAGAGGGTAGTAAGAATTCTGGGAAGATGGCCGATGGTAGCAACCCTTGACAGAGGTTTCGGAGCAGAGGAAGAAAAACTGGATGGAATTGGACTTAATGAAGCCAAAGATGGGGAGCTGAGCCAAGAAAGAAGTTTGGCAAGCTGTAACTCCAAGGAACAGCATTCAAGAAAACAAATTACAGGTACAAAGCCTATGACTAGAGGACGGGAGACCCGTCTCCCAAGCAGCAGGCCTGCCACAGGCTATCTGCGAATGAGCAGGGAACAAAAGCCCTCTCATTTTACCTCGCTGGAGAGAGCCACCAAACTCCAGGTCTCTTTCTCCAGGGAGGTCCCACTTATGAACCTAGACAGCACCCCACCTGGCATAAAATTGAACAGATATTTTCCCTGCAAGTCCAAACTCCCAGTCCACCCTTTTCCCCTCGCATGGCGGTCTGAAGGTCTGCCCCCTGCAGTGCACAGACTGTTAGGTCTTGTCCTGAGAGAACTGGGCACAGTGTGGACCGCCAACCATCAGAACAGACTTTGTGACTAACGGGGAAGAAAGAGGGTTTGGGAAGAAAGAGACACTTGGCAGGAGGAGGAGCAGTCCCCTGGTTATGATTGTGCCCGGCCATTGGTGGTGTTGACCCTCTGTTTGGGCTGTGTCTGGCAGGACGGGGTGCAGAACCCCCAGGTATAATGGCACCCACATCAGGAGAGTGGTTGCTGGTGTGAACTGAGTTCAGCAGACAGGGCTGGTCCACAGCCGCTGCTGGGCCTATGAGCAGAGCCTTGACAGGCGTGGACTGCGACCTAAAAGCAAGGGCGTGGTCCCCTGATTCCAACAGAATCCTCAAGCAGTGGCTTACTGGGTGTGAACCAAGACCTGAGGGCTAGGGCGTGGTCCACTGTCTCCAGCGGGGCTGGTGAGCTGAGGCTTACCAGGGGAGGACTGAGACCTACAGGCGGAGTGCAGTACCCTGACTCGAACAGAGGCTTGCCAAAGGCAGTGGTCTGAGACTGGCAGGTGGGGACATGGTCCCCTGATTCCAACTGGTCTGGCAAACAGAGGCCAGCTGGATGTGGACTGAGACCGGTGAGAGGGGGCATGGCTCATGGCTCCAGCTGGGCCTGTGAGCAGAGAAGCAGACAACAGTGTGGACTGAGTCTGGCGGGAGAGAGTGTGGATTCCTGGCTCCAATTGTGCTGTTGGAGACCCTTGAATTCTTCTCTGTTGGGAGAGGTTTGCACTGCCTGAGACAATTTGGTTGGAACTTGTGTCTGGGGATGTCCACTCAGGGCCCTTCTGAAGTTGACCTTCTAAATTCTGTAGCAGAAAAGAACTGAAAAGTGGGGGCTGGGTGCAGCAGCTGTTTGTATCTCTTCACAGTCAAGATTTAAACCTAATACTGTGGTTTCTTAGGATAGGGTAGAGGTTGGCTGATATCAGAACAGAACTGAGCACCAAGTAGGTCCTCAGAGTCTTCAGCTAAAACTCTGAAAGGGGCCTTTGTAAGGTTGTAGGAGATAAGCCGCAATTACAAAGCCTAGAGCTTTGGTAATAGGCTATCTCTACTAGCTGGGAACCCCAATTCAATCTCACTTTACCAGTTCTAATAACCAAACGGTGGAAAATAAACATGATGTGGACCCAACAGAAGAACTCTGGCAACATGAATAACCAGAGTAGATCAAACCCCCCCCCCCAAGAAATGACAAAGGAGATACAACTGAAGATGCCATGCATAGACAAATGGCAGCAGCATCAGAAATTGAATTCAGAATATTGATTGAAAATAAGACAAATAGAATGGAAGAAAAGATGGAAATTGAATTTCAAAGAGTAGTTCTAAAGTTGTCTCAAGAAATTAATGAATTCAAAGTCCAAGTCACAAAAGATATGAACATAATGAGAAAAGGAGACAGCAGAGCTCAAGGAAATGAAAAAGTTAGTTGAGGAGCTCCAAAATACAGTAGAATCCCTCATTAATAAAGTTGACCAGGCAGAAGAAAGGATCTCCAAAACTGAAGACAAAGCTTTTGAATGTTCTCAAACAACCAAAAAGGCAGACAAATAGAGAGCACAAACTGATCATTCCCTGAGAGAGTTATGGGATCACTCCAAAAGATAAAACATTCGTCTTACAGGAATTCCCAAAGGAGAAGAGGATGGTCCTAAAGGTAAAGATGCTCTACTCCAAGAAATTTTGGAGAATTTCCCAAGGATTACAAGAGATACAGAACTTCATATAACAGTTTCAGAACCCCAGCAAGACTCAATCTAAATAAAGCATCTCCAAGACACATTGTGACTAACTTTGCCAAAGTTAAGATGAAGGAGAAAATCCTGCAAGCAGCCAGATGTAAGAAAAGAATCGCCTACAAAGGGAGAAATATCAGAATGACTGAAGATCTCCCAGCCAAAACATTTCAAGCCAGAAGAAGATGGCCATAGACCTTCAGTCTCCTAAAACAAAACAACTTCCAGCCCAGGATTCTCTATCCAGCTAAAATGAGTTTCATTTGTGATAGAGAAATCTAATAATTTAATGACATAGACATGTTGAATTAATTTGCCATAACTAAACCAGGATATTCTCAGACCCATCCTCCACAATGACCAGCACAATGCTCTACCTCCAAAGTAAACTCACCCAGAAATTTTTTAACTAAACCCAACTTCCACAGTGGTGAAAGAATTAAAAATGTCCACTGGACATCAAAAAATCCTGACACCCAAAACACAATCAGGCTCATCAATTCTCTGAATTAATGTGAGTGGCTAAAATTGTCCTCTAAAGAGGCACAGGCTGGCTTACTGGATACATAAACTCAGACTGGATATCTGCTGTATACAAGAATCTCACCTTACCTTAAAGGATAAAAATAGACTCAGGTGAAGGGATGGAGTTGTATAATACAGGCAAATGGAAACCAGAAAAAAGCAGGGGTTGCAATTTTAGTAGCAGATACAATTGGCTTTAAACCAACATAGATAAATAAAGATAAGCCCAAGGTCACTACAGATTTGTCAAAGGAAACACCCAACATGAAGAGATTTTGATAATTAACATTTATGCACCTTAACAGAATGCTCCTCAATTCATAAAGCAGACCCTAATGGATATGAATAACTTGATATCTTCCTTCACTATAATAGTTGGAAAGTTTAACACTCCTTTGACGGTTTTGGATAGATCCTCCAAGAAGAAACTAAACAAAGAAATATTAGACTTAAACCTGACCCTAGAACAAATGGACTTTACAGACCTCTACAGAACATTTCACCCTAATAAAACTGAATATACCTTTTTCTCATCAGTCCATGGGTCATCCTCCAAAATAGATCATATCCTAGGACACAAGTCTAACCTCAGCAAATGTAAAAGTGTAGAAAATACTCCTTCTGTCTTCTCAGACCACCATGGAATAAAAGTTGAACTCAACAGAAATGGGAATCTTCTTACTCAAACAAAGTTTGGGAAGCTAAATAATCTTAGGCTGAATGATAGCTATGTCAAAGACAAGATTAAGAAGGAAATCACCAAATTTGGAGAACAAAATGATAACAAAGACACAAATTATCAAAACCTGTGGGATACTGCAAAGGCAGTAGTTAGAGGGAAATTTATAACTTTGGAAGCCTTCATTAAGAAAACAGAAACAGAGGAAGCCAACAACTTAATGGATCATCTCAAGCAACTGGAAAATGGAGAACATTACAACTCCAAGCCCAGCACATGGAAAGAAATAAACAAAATTAAGGCAGAATTAAATTAAATTGAAACAAAAGAATTATTCAGAAGATCAATGAAACAAAAAGTTGATTTTTGGAAAAAATTAATAAAATTGATAAACCTTTGGCCAACTTCACCAGATATAGAAAAGTAAAATCTCTAATATTGTCTACCAGAAATGATAAAGGAGAAAGAACAACAGACACTTCAGAAATTCAAATATTCTCAATAATTACTACAATAATCTCTATTCCCAGAAATATGAGAATCTGAGGGAAATGGACTAATACCTGGAAACACACCACCTTCCTAGACACAACCAGAATGAATTAGAAATCTTTAATAGACCTATACCAACCACTGAAATAGCATCAACAATACGAAATATCCCTAAAATGAAAAGCCCTGGACCAGATGGCTTCACATATGAATTCTATCAGACCTTTCAAGAGGAACTAGTACCTATCTACTACTAAGTTTTCCAAAACATAGAAAAAGAAGGAATACTTCCCAACACATTCTATGAAGCAAATATCACCCTGATACCCTAACCAGGAAAGGATTCAACAAAGAATGAAAATTGTAGACCAATATCATTAATGAATATCGATGCAAAAATATTCAATAAGATCTTAGCTAAAAGAATTCAACAATACATCAAAAAAATTATACACCATGATTTATTCCAGGGTTACAGGGTTGGTTCAACATAAGCAAATCTATAAATAAAATACATCACATCAATAAAATAAAAAAGACCATAACCTTCTCTCAATTGATGCATAAAAAACCTTTGATAATATCCAGCATCCTTTCATGATCAGAATTCTTAAGAAAAGAGGCACAGATGGGACATTTCTTAAACGGATAGAGGCCATCTACAGCAAGCCCACGGCCAATATCATATTGAATGGTATAAAATTGAAAACATTTCCATTCAGATCAGGAATAAGGTAAGGATGCCCACTGTCTCTACTGCTATTCAACATAGTAATGGAAGTCTTAGCCATTGCAATCAGGCAAGAGAAGGTAATCAAGGGTATCCAAACAGTGTCAGAGGAGATCAAACTCCAACTCTTCACTGGTGATATGATCCTATACCTGGAAAATCCCAGGGACTCAACTTCAAAACTCTTAGAAGTGACCAAGGAACACAGCAGCATCTCAGTATACAAAATCAATACTTACAAGTCAGTAGCTTTTATATACACCAACAATAGTCAAGCTGAAAAAACAATCAAGGACTCTATTCCTTTTACAGTAGTGCCAAAGAAGATGAAATATCTGGGAATTTACCTAACAAAAGACATTAAAGATCTCTATAAGGAGAACTATGAAACTCTGAGAAAAGAAATAGCTGAAGATGTTAACAAATGGAAAAATACCATGCTTGTGGCTGGGAAGAATCAAATTAAAATGTCCATACTACCCAAAAGAAAATGTCCATACTATCCAAAGCAATCTACAGATTTAATGCAATCTCTATTAAAGCACCATTGTCATACTTTAAAGAACTTGAAAAAATAGTACTTTGTTTTATATGGAATCAGAAAAAAACTTGAATAGCAAATACATTACTCAGAAATAAGAACAAATCAGAAGGTATCACATTATTAGACTTCAGGCTATACTATAAACCTATGGTGATTCAAACAGCATGGTACTGGCACAAAAACAGAGCAGTAGATTTATGGAACAGAATAGAGAAGAAAGAGATGAACCCAGCTACTTATCGCCATTTGATCTTCGACAAGCCTATCAAAAATATTCAGTGGGGGAAAAGACTCTCTATTTAGCAAGGAGTCTTAAACAATGGTACTGGATGAACTGGCTGGTGACCTGTAGAAGACTGAAACTGGACCCCCACCTTTCACCATTAACAAAAATTGATTCTCATTGGATAAAAGATTTCAACTTAAGACATGAAACTAAAAATACTAGAAGAGAGTGCAGGGAAAACACTTGAAGAAATTGGCCTGGGAGAATATTTTTTGAGAAAGCACACACACACACACACACCCCACTCCACCAGGCAATTGAAGCAACACAAAAAATACATTCCTGGGATTTAATCAAACTAAAAAGCTTTTGCATGGATAAGAACACAGTAAGTAAAGCAAACAGAAAACCTTCAGAATAGGAGAATATTTTTGCAGGTTATGCTTCCAACAAAGGTCTGATAACTAGAATCTATAGAGAACTTAAACTAATCAATAAGAAAAGAATAAATAACCCCAGTTCTATGTGGGTTATGGATTTCTATGTGGGTACTGCTCAAGTGAACAGAAACTTTTCTGATGAAGACAGGCACGTGGCTTACAAACATATGAAAAAATGATCATCATCCTTAATCATCAGAGAAATTCACATCAAAATTACTTTGAGATATCATCTAACTCCAGTAAGATTAGCCCACATCAGAAAATCTCAAATCTATGCATGTTGGCATGGATGTGGAGAGAAGGAAATGCTTCTATACTGTTGGTGGGAATGCAAGCTAATACGACCTTTTTTGGAAAGAAGTTTGGAGAACACTCAAGGAACTAAAAGTAGACCTACCGTTTGATCCTGCAAATCCTCTACTAGATATACATCCAGATGATAAAAAATTATTTTTCAATAAAGATGTTTGCACGATAATGTTTATTTCAGCCCAATTTATAATAGCCAAGACATGGAAAGAGCCCAAGTGCCCATGCATGGATTGACAAATAGTGGTATATGTACACCGTGGAATACTATGGAGCCATAAAAAAGATGGAGACTTCACATCTTTTAGGTTTACCTGGATGGACCTGGAACTTATTCTTCTTTGTAAAGTATCTCAAGAATGGAAAAAAAAGTATCCAATGTAATCAATACTACTATGAAATCAATATATAACCACCTACACACTCATATTAATCGCAAAACATAACTATAGTCCAGAAAGTAAAAGGAAGAGGAGAGAGATGGGAGGGGAGGGGGGATAGAGGAGGAGGGAGGGTTTTGGGGGGAACTTCACCTAATGTGCATGATGCAATGGTACATTTGCAAAACTATTAAGAAATAATTGTGATGGATGTGTTACTTAGTTCAATGTAAACATTTCACATTGTATATCGAAGCAGTGTTCCTGAGCCCCATAAATGCATCCATGAACAAAGTTATGATTTCATTAAAAAAAAAAAAGAGGGTAGTAATGTGATGCAATTTATGTTTTAAACATGAAAAAAAAAGTATCATTAGAGAGCAAGAAAGGAGCCAGGAAGCCCTTTAGCAAAGGAACCACATAGCATCCCAGGCAAGAGAGAGGGATGGTGGATGATGAAGCAGGCAGTGAAGGTGCTCCAGAATGGAGGGGCCTCATATGGCCTTTGGTAAATGCGCTTACTCAATTTTGTGGAGTCCATTTTTTTAATTGTTGGGGATTCATTGAGTGTACAAATAACCAGGTTAAATTGATTATATTTATTAGGTAAAGTCCCTCTTACAATGTGTCCTGCCATTCCTCCCACCCCCACCATGTACTGGGTCATTCATTGTCCTCATATCCTCATATCAGAATTGAGTACATGGGATTCTTGCTTCTCCATTCTTGTGATGCTTTACTAAAAATAACATGTTTCACTTTCATCCAGGTTAATACAAAAGATGTAAAGTCTCCATCTTTTTAATGGCTTAATAGTATTCCATGGTATACATATACCATCGCTTGTTAATCCATTCCTGGGTTGATGGGCATGTAGGCTGTTTCCACGTTTTGGCAGTTGTAAATTGAGCTGCAATAAATAGTCTAGTACAAGTGTCCTTATGGGAAAAGGATTTTTTTTCTTCTGAGTAGATAGCCAGTAATGGGATTGCAGGATCAAATGGGAAGTCTAGTTTGAGTGCTTTGAGGATTCTCCATATTTTCTTCCAAAAAGGTTGTATCAATTTGCAGTCCTATCAGCAGTGTAAAAGTCTTCCCTTCTCTCCACATCCACACCAGCATCTGCAGTTTTGAGATTTTGTAATGTGTGCCATTCTTTCTGGGGTTAGATGCTATCTCAGGGTGGTTTTGATTTGCATTTCTCTAATAATTAGGAATGATGAGCATTTTTTCATGTTTGTTAGCCATTCATCTGTCTTCTTTAGAAAATGTTCTGTTCATCTTTCTTGCCCGTTGATATAAGGGATTGTTGGCTTTTTTCATGTTGATTAATTTGAGTTCTCTGTAGATCTTAGTTATCAAGATTATTGATAACTTACTGTGTTTTGTTGATGTTGCAATTGCCATGGACGTCTTCTTCATAACGTCTTTCCCCAGGCCGATATCTTTAAGTGTTTTTCTCATGCTTTCTTGGAGAATTTTTATCATTTCATGCCATAAATTTAGATCTTTTATCCATCTTGAATCAATTTTTATGAGTGGAGAAAGGTGTGGGTCCAGTTTCAGTCTTTCACATGTGGATATTCAGTTCCCCCAGCATCATTTATTGAGTAGGGATTCTTTCCCCCGGTGTATGTTCTTGTTTGGTTTATCAAAGATTAGGTGGCTGTAAGATGTTAGTTTAATTTCCTGGTTTTCTATTTGGTTCCACATGTCTATGTCTCTATTTTTGTTCCAGTACCATGCTGTTTTGATCATTGTGACCTTGTAAGACAGCCTAAAGTCCTTTAGGCTGATGCTCCACCTTTGTTTTTATTACTAATAACTGCCTTAGTTATACAGGGGTGGGGGTAGGGGGTGGTTGTTTGTTTGTATTTTGGTTCTATACAAAACAAGGAATTACCTTTTCCAAGTCTTGAAAGTATGATGTAGACATTTTAGTAGGTATGGCATTGAATCTGTAGATTGCTTTGGGAAGTATAGACATTTTAACAATGTTGATTCTTCCCAGCCATGAGCATGGTATGTTCTTCCATTTGTTAATATCTTCTACTATTTATTTTCTTAGGGTTTCATAATTTTCATTATAGAGGCCTTTCATCTCTTTTGTTTGGTATATCCCTAGGTATTTCATTTTTTTTTTGAAACTATTGTGAAGAGGATTCTGTCCTTAATTAAATTCTCATCTTGACTGTTATTGGCATATACAAGGCTACTGATTTGTGGATATTGATTTTATATCCTGAGACATTACTGTATTTTATGATCACTTCCAGGAGTTTTGTGGTGGAGTCTTTGGGGTTCTCTAAGTATAAGATCATATCATCAGCAAAGAAGGAGAGTTTGACCTCCTCTGCTCCCATTTGGATGCCCTTTATTTCTTTCTCTTGCCTGATTATGTTGGTTAGAACTTCCAGCACTATGTTGAATAGTAGTGGTGATAGAGGACAACCTTGTCTGGTTCCATTTCTAAGTGGAAAAGCTTTCAGTTTTACTCCATTCAAAAAAATATTAGCTGACGGTTTGTCATAGATGGCTTCAATCTGTTTAAGAAATTTGCCTCCTATGCCTATACTCTTCAGTGTTATAATTAGAAAAAGATGCTGGATTTTATCAAATTCTTTTTCTGCAACTATTGAGAGGATCATATGGTCTTTATTTTTGCCTCTGTTGATATGGTGAATAACATTTATGGACTTGAGAATGTTAAACCAGCCTTGCATCCCTAGAGTGAAACCTACTTGATCATGATGTATGACTTTTTTGATGAGAAGCTATAGTCTATTGTCTGGATTTTGCTGAGAATTTTTTGCATCTATATTCGTTAGTGAAATTGGTCTGAAATTCTCCTTTTTAGTTGGGTCTTTTCTTGGTTTTGGTATCAGGATGATGTTTGCTTCATAGCACATGTTGGGGAAGATTCCTTCCTCCTCAATTTTTTGGAATAATTTCTACAGTATGGGAATAAGCTCTTCCTTGAAGGTTTGATATTCTGGTGTAAAGCCATCCAGACTGGGGCATTTTTTTGTTGGAAGATTTTTTTATTGTATTTTTAATCTCAGTGCTTGAAATTGGTCTGTTCAGCTCTGTTGGAGCTCTATTTCTTCCTGGCTAAGTCTAGGGAGAGGGTGTGATTCCAAAAACTGATTCATTTCCTTTACATTGTCAAATTTCTTGGCATAGAGTTTCTTGTAGTATTCAGAGATAATCTCTTGTATATCTATGGCATTAATTGTTATTTCCCCTTTGTCATTTCTGATTGAGGTTACTAGAGATTTTATTCTTTTATTTCTGGTTAGTCCAGCCAAATGTTTATCTATTTTATTATTATTTTTTTTCCCCAAAAAACCAACTCCTTGTTTCATTAATTTTCTGAATGATTCTTTTGTTTTAAATTTCATTAATCCCTGATTTAATTTTGGATATTGTTTTTCTTCATCTGGGTTTAGGCTTAGATTTCCCTTTTTCCAATTCCATAAGATAGTTTGTAAGTTTGTTGATGAGCTCTCTTTCTGTTTTTCTAATATAGGCATCTAAAGTGATAAATTTTCCTCTCGGGACTACTTTTGCTATATACCAAAGTTTTGGTAGCTTTTGTCTTCATTGTTGTTATGCTCAAGGAAGTTAATGATTTCCTCTTTTATCTCTTCCTGCACCCAGCTGTCATTCAGCATAAGCTTGTTTAATTTCCATGCCTTTGTGAGGAGTTGAATGGTTTTGTTGGAGTTGAGTTCCACCTTTAGTGCCTTGTGGTCTGAGAAGATTCAAGGTAAAATTTCAATTCTTTTCATTCTGTTGAGGTTTTTTGTGTGTCCTAGGATATGATCAATTTTGGAGGATATTCCATGGGCTGAAGAAAAGAGCGTATATTCTTTAGGTTTTGGATGGAATTTTCTATATATATATCTATCAAGCACAGTTGTTATAGGGTCACATTTAGGTCCCTTTTATCTTTGTTTAGTTGCTGTTTAGAGGATCTGTCCAGTTCTGTAACAGGAGTGTTAAAATCCCTTACTATTTTGGTGTTATGGAATATCATATTGCTCAGAGTAATTAAGGTCTGTTTCAGGAAACTGGAAGTATCTAAGTTGGGTGCATACATATTTAGAATTGAAACAACTTCTTGTTGTATTTTTCCCTTGACCAATATGAAGTGTCCACTTTGTCATTTTTGATTTTAGTTGCTTTAAATCCACAGGTATCTGAAAATAAGATTACAACCCCTCTTTTCTTCTTCTGAATTCCATTTGCCTGAAAAATTTGTCTTTTATCCCTTAACTCCGAGTTTTAATTTGTCCTTTGAGGCTAGGTGTGTTTCCTGCAGCCAGCAAATGGATGGCCTATGTTTTTTAATCCAATCAGCCAACCCATGCCTCTTCAATGGAGAATTCAAGCCATTAACAATTATTGAGATAATTGATAAGCATGGTGGAGTTCTATTCATCCTATTTTGTGGACATCCATTGCTAAGTTTTATCTTTCCTATCATTGTGAAAGCTAGGTTTTTTCCTTTAGTTTCTGGGTGCTTCCTTTGTTGAAGGTCCATTGTGATGGTCAGTGTGCAAAACAGGTTGAAGTATTTCTTGTGGAGCTGGTCTCACTGTGGCAAACTTCCTCAAGGTTTGCATATCAGTAAAGATTTGATTTTTTCATCAAATTTAAAGCTTAGCTCAGCAGGATATAGAATTCTGGGATGGAAATTATTTTGTTTAAGTAGATTGAAGGTAGATGACCATTATCTTCTGGCTTGAAAAGGTTCATCTGAGAAGTTTACAGTCACCCTCATAGATTTGACCAAGTAGGTCAATTATTGCTTACTCCTGGCAGCTTGCAGAAATTTTTCTTTTATTTTGACTTTGGATAGGTTCATCACAATGGTTTTGGAGAAGCTCTATTTGAGTTGAGGTGACCTAGGGTCTGATATCCCTCTGAAAAGAGTGTGTCAGAATTTTTGGTGATATTTGGGAAATTTTCATTTATAATATTCTCCAGTATGGCTTCCATTCCTCTGGGGTGTTCTTTTTCCTCTTCTGGGATTCCTCTAACTCATATGTTTGAGCACTTCATAAAGTCCCATAATTCTGTTAGTGAATGTTCTGCTTTCTCTCTTTTTTGTATGCCTCTCTAACTATCCAAATATTAATGTAAGTCAGGAATATGTTCCAGCTCTTCTTAACAAGTAAGAATCTGCTGCATGGACTATGTGTGGTGCCCCAGAGGATGAGAAGGGTCTAGCCCCTTTAGGGGGTAGGAGTAGCAGAAGGTAGCTCACAAAATTGAATGTGAGTCTCACAGCAAACATGAATGCTCCACATGAAAAGTAGTTGGAAAAATAGGAAAGCCCCTTAAGTATATTTGAATATCTAAGAATGTTCTTAAGGACAAACAGCAGAAGATCAGACACAAAAGATAAAGGGCAATGGATATTCACATTTTTAGGAGAAAAGCAAACAACAAAATCCGTAAATGGTGGGACTTTGACCTTCTTAGAAGTGTCTTTGGGAAGAAAGGCTCCCAGATGAGCATTCTTCATGCCCTGGGCGCACAAGGCTGTGGTCATGTGGGTGGCCTGCTTATCACTTATCACAGACACAACCCATGGAGCAAAGAGTGATCAACATTATCTAGGCCATTTTGTTAAAAAGATTCGTCATACTCTTTTAATGAACATACTAACTTATTCAATATAAGTCTCTTTTCTCTGTGATTTTGAAGCTATCAGCCTTGCTTCCATTCATTTTTCACCATGTATTTCTTTAGGGGAAGTGATTTTTTTAAAGCACTCTTGACCATGTTGATATGATTTTCATAATGAAATAATATATAGTATCACACAGTAGGTAATTCACTGGTAAGCTCCAAATAATGGTTTTTATTCCTCACTGCCTGTTGTGTGGGTCACACCACTCTAGGTATGAATAATTAATTTTTCTTACACTGTAATTATATGTAATTCAAGCCAAACCACCTCTTCACAGGAAGAAGATACAGTGCCCTATGAGATATGTGTGGCTGCAATTATCCTTTCTGTGTTGAAATTAAACTTCAAGAATAGTCTATTTATAACAAAGAGAACTTGTATTTTAGGATAAATTTTTCCTCCGAGGATGTTGAAACATACATTCAGGCATCGGGAGCCAGGCTGAACATTAGACTATTTCTATTTCACAGCTTTTTAAAGCAGCCATGAAAATGTAACACAATGAGATATTACTGGTGAACTATCCACACACAGAAAAGGAGTGGTCATCCTAGGAAATTTAAGGACTCACAGAACCAAATGGCGGAAGCGTCTGAATTCACCCAGAGAATACGTGCCTGTCAAACGCCTGCTCTGTGGAGCTCCTGGAAAAGGTAGACCACTGTCTACTCACAGCCCTGGAGCCAGAGTCTGGTGCAGAGCTGGGGGAGGGCCCAGTGCACACATCTGAGGTTTAAGCAGGTGAACAAGGGAATGGACAGTGAACAGATTGATGCACAGAGTGGCAGCCGGTGAAGATATGTGAATAAAGCAGAGACAAGGAAAGTCAAGCAAGCATGATGCCCTGATGATGTGTGAGAGAGGTCAGGGCCAGGGCTGACGTGCAGGCCAAGACCACTGGAGGCACACGCGGGTGCCCAAGTATGGGCATGTGTTTCTCTTTTGAGAGATGACCTGGTAGGTACAGAAACAGGTTTGCCTGGTAAAAATAGAAAGAATACTGCTTTAAAGGAACACAGTGACATTCTCAGACCAGCAGGAAGAAAAACAAGTCTGATGGGAGAACTTTGTAGACTTCAGAAAACGTGAAACAGAGACGGTGTTGGTTCATAGCATCATCAGTAAAGCTGGGTTTTAAAACGTGGGAACAGATTTCCATTGCTGGGCACTTGAAAAGATATCAGGGCATTTTTCTGATATGCTAATATTGTAGTGCAAGAAGAAAACTACTTTTTTGTGTGTGTCCTTTTTTGTTGTTTAGGATTCGTTGAAGGTACAAAGAATTAGGTTAGAGTGATTACATTTGTTAGATAAAGTCTCTCTTACTTTTAATGCAACTATGACATTACATATCCTGTCTTTAAGCTGGCAGTATTTACTAGAATGGTGCAAAAGTTTTTAGAGAAAGGAAAATTAAATAATTTACAGATTTTTATCACTGATAATGAAAATAAAGCATTTTCAGTGCAGCCAACAAACTAGCATTCACAACAAAACACTTCTCATTAAAATATAATCTATGTTAATGAAATGTTCCAGTGATTATATACACAGAAATAGAAGGATAGTGTGCAACCCAACATTGACAAAATAGTAATGTCCTCGGTAAGAATCTGTGCATGAGGAAGCCACGGGCCTCCAACAGCCGGAGAGGAAGGGATGGAAGGTCCTATTGGTTTTCTGCCCGGGGGGATTATGTGGGTGGTTAGGGCAAATAGCCTCCCTTCTGGAGGAGTAAGAGGGGTAAGCTCTTCAGAGATTGATAAAGGCCATTTTGTGGAGGGCTTTGAATATTAAACCCAAAGTAAGCATTTCAGCTTATGGGCAACATGGAATCATTGAAGTTTCTGGAAGATTAACAAACCAGAGGTAGTGTACAAGGTGAGTGAGGACACAGGTGGAGAGCAGAGGCCGGGCTCCCATCTGCAGTGACTTTGTAACAGAGGTGGGGGCACTGGGAGCGGAACTTTATCAACTTTGTTTCTTTAGTCACAATGGTTGCATTTTTATAAAATGAATATATCAAATTGTTCAAGCACATTTTAAATGTTTAAGATTTAATTATTTTAGATGAATTCATTTTTTGAATACCTGAGCTCATATTAAAACTAGGGTCTATTAAAATCTATTTTTTTTTAATTCTGCCTTCCCCATTTAGCAATCCATTTACTCTCATATCTTCCACCTTAATCTATGTGAATTATGACCTTTATGGATTTTCAACATTATTCTAGCCACAAGTAACTCACAGTTAAGAGGAATAATATAGACATGTATCTAAATGACAACAGAACCAGGAATTCAGTGCTAGTGTAGAGACACAGAGAAGGTGACATAAGGTACTATTGTAATGAATTTATTAATATAAGGTACACACTGAACTGAGGGTTCTGTGAGCCATGTGAGTTTTAAAGGTCAAACAGAAGCTTGCCCAGGAGACAGTTTCACAGAAGGGTTGATGAGAAAAGGATCATGTACTTTTAGCTGGAGGAGATAAGCAAGTTCCCATTTTGCACCAGCAAGTAATGTGGATGGTTTAGTAATAGATGAACTTGAACGTGTCAAGTCAGCTCCGGGGACCTGCCGGTGACTCCTGTGGTCAGCAGTGGTACACTGCAAGGAAAACCTGAGATTAAAGAGAAAGAAGGAAAAGATACCAAAGGGCTGTGCCACATAGTCCAGTAAACATTTCAAAGGCATTTTAACATCATCCTCAAAACCCTGAAAAGCTATTAAAGAGTTTAGGCAAGAAAGTAGCATAATGAAGTGGGTGTTTAAAAGATCACTCTGTAGAGAGTTTTAAACAATGGATCCCTGTGGCTCCATCATAACTTATAGAGCAATGGGAATTATTCAGAAAAGCAAACAGAGAGTGGACCCTAGAGATAGCAATAAAATGTATGACTCAATGACGCTCAAACGAGAAGGGTAATCAAAATTAAACGACTCTTGGGTTCTAGCTTGGGAGATAAGTTGATGAGGCACAAATAGTCCACACAAGCACTAGTGGGCAGCGGTGGATGGAGAGTTGTGTGGCCGCAATGATATTTATATGAACATACACTGGGGTGGGGGTGCTCAGGGAACACCCCGTGGTCACATTCACTGAGGTGGGCAACACAGGATCAGAGGAGCCATGGAGGGCAAGGTGCCTGCAAAGTGACCACAAAAACATGTGCTCTGGAAGAAGAGGGATGTGAGAGGCCCAGGAACTCACAGACCTAGGAGTGGTTGGTACAGCAGCTTTTTTGAATAATGAATTTATTGGTAGAGGTTGTAAGAAGTGAGAAGAGTATTTGGTGGGAAACTCTGAGTATAGGTAAAAATTAAGGAGCAGAAACACAAGAGCCCATGACAAACACAGGAACAGAGGTGACAGACCCAGAGAAAGGGACCAGGTGAGCTTGTCACCGAGATCAAGCTTCAGGAAGAGTGACCCAGAGCCTACCCCTTTACAGGGTGCTTTACAGATCATCCCTGGCACCATCAAGGAGAGTGGCAGACGGGCAGAAATGTAAGCCCCCAGTGCCTAGTGACTCAGATGTGCAGTTCAGTGAGATCCCCAGGTGGTTAACACGTATGTTGCAGTGCAATGCAGTGTACCGTCAGGGGCACCCGTTAGCTGTGGTCCAGAGCCGGGGCAGCTGGGGCTCGTCTTCTCCCTGGCACTGACTGTGCAGGGACACGTGGATGGCACTGTTCTATAAAATGCATCTTCTTGCCTTGTAAAATGAGCAGGTGGCCTGGACGACTTCTCAGCTGCGTGGGGATGGGCACCCTGCTCTTTTGCTCCCCTCTGTAGGTAGCAAACCTATCAGTCTAGCCTGCTGTCAGCATCCTGAGTGTACATTTCCTTGGGAAAAACTGTATATTGTTTAAAATAAATTTTAGCTACTTTTCTATCACCCACTAGTAACTAAAGAGCTTCATGTGTTTTAATGGGCGTGTCCTTCTTTGTCAAAGAAGAGCCCTGTGACCTGAGCCTTATCCTTTAATTCCTCATGGGGAACAATTACATCATTTAGTGGCAGTAACCGAATGAACTAAATTAACTCACACATAAAATGAAAATAATATGTGTGTCTTCCTCAAGTCTACAAGAATTCATGGTTATAACAAAATGAGGGATGGCCCTATTTTTCTATACTACCAATATGTAACATTAGTTCAACACGGGTCATTTTTCTCAATTGCATTAATATAGGGAGAATTGTGCGTCATATAAAATATCAAAGGATAACAGCTAGACTTTTTATTTGTAAAAGCTATTTCACAAGTACTGCCAGGAGCACACAGCATGCCTAAAAAATTGTCTCAAAAGAAAAAGAAGAAGAAGTTCTCACAGTTCCTTCGAATCTCTCAACACAGCTTCCACCCACACTGTATCACAACCACTGTCCCAGCGTTTGTCTGAAGCCCCACAGCCTACACCTCTCAAAGAAAAAAAAAAAAATCCCTAAAAACTATAGTAGTGATTAGAGCTTTGGAAGTCATCAATGGCAATTTTGTTTAATCTTTTAAAATCTGTCACTTAAAAAGAAAAACTAATGGTTTTCTAATAAAAATAGCGATGACTGTAATCCACAGATGGTTTACTTTTGCAGGAGTCAGAATGACATTAACACTGAAATCTCAGAGAAGCTCACTCTGCAGGGAGGGAGAGGCTCACGTGGGGAACATTTTCACCTCTCTTGTCCTGTGAGAAACATCCACTGATGTAATAATGCTTCCAAAATCAAGAATGTAGGTGATTGAGCCTTTGGTCTGATTCAGGTGAATCTTAATTTATTGGACTTTACACAGCACACAAATTCACTGATTATACAGTAAGATTCGTTTCATAAAAAAAAAAAAAAAAAAAAGGCAAAAGCAAAAACGGCTGCTAATTTCCTTCCAGTCCCTGTCGTTAATAGCCACTGTAAGTCCCTGGAAAGGTAGGGTTCATGTGATGTTGTCTGAGTTTCCTGGGAAAGGAAGGAAGGCTCCTCGTGAATGTTCTCGTTCAGTGACGGCAGAGGGTGGAACGGACGGAAGTCAGAACGGTTTCCACCACACGACTGACTGGCTAATCTCGTTCTTCTGAGAGAGAGGAAACATTTACTACAAACATGGTATCTCTAAAAAAAAAGCAAAGACAAACAAATGCTAAAGTTTCCAATGAGCCTCTCCAAATATTGCCAATCTGCACATAAATTACATAGTACAAAATGATGGAGAATAAAATGATCCCTTGTATACCATCAAGTGTGCCCAGGTAGTTAAATGACGATTTCTTTTAAAATCACCTGAATGTAACAGCCCGTCCACAGACCCCGTTTTCACAAAGGCGTGCGGGAGCCTGTACTGTGAGTGCGGACTTCATCCTCTTCCCTTGAATCTGGAGCCCAGAAGCCCTGTCTTACAAAGAGCCCTTGGCTGGTCCTCAGCAGAAAGATTTTCACAGGCACAGCCACACCAAACGCCACCAGGAGCCTGGGGACAGGCCCACTCTCCAACTCTTACCATGCAGATGTCTGCCCAGCACGTGTTTCACCTCCCCTTGTGTGTACCCTATGTGCCCTGTGCTCCACGTCCCCACTGGGCACCTTCCCTGCTGGTGTCCCAAGCCTGGGCTCCCAGCAGGAAGCCCACATCTGACGCGGCCAGCAGGTGTGGCCTGGGAAGACCTCTGTCCACTTCTCAACCATGCACCCCAGGTGCTCTGAAACCTCTGGCGTATCCTGAGAAAAGTACACTTCATCTGCTCCATTGACTTCCTCTCTAATTTAACCTCCATATCTTAACCAAACCACAGCTATTTTCTGAAAATTCTTTGTTCCAAAGCTTTCCTTGTCTCACTCGCTTTGCCTCAGGGTGAGAGGCCAGCTGAGTCCTGCTCCCCAGGCTTGGCTCCCCGGCCGTGGATGGCTTCAGCCCACTTTTCCTTTTCTTCCTTCCACGACTTGCTCCATCACCCCCTGCCTTCCATGGTATATTTCGGGATTGCTGATTGACGTCAGGGTCTGACTTAAGTTTTCATTTACCATCACAACTTATTTTCAGAAGAGATCATCTGTCTCTATGACTCATGTTTTCCAAGGATTTCACAATTCTTTATCTTCTGTTTTTCCTTTTTAATCTGAATCCATCCTGCCCACATCCGTACTACTTGTGTATTTCAAAAATATTATGTGCAAACTCTTAAGGAGACTATAGCGTGCACAACGGTGAATGTACAATACGCTGGAATAACAGAACTAGAGAATTGCTCGTAGGGTGTCCTGGGAAAGCAGATGGAAAGTGTAAACCCCTGATGAACATGGAGAAGCAGACCTCAGACACCTGCCCGTGGAGGGGAGGTGGGTCCCCGTCGTGAGGCTGAGCAGCCATGCCACCGTTCCAGCCTCCCCAGCCTGACTTGCTAATGCGCTGTCTTGCCCCGCCTTGCCAGTTGCGTCCCAAAACCTGGCCCAACAGTCCCTTCTCCAGAAATTTTCAGAAGGATCTTTACCAGATTAAAAAACAGTTAGAATTAGTTTTTATAAAATTTGGATCTGTTCCTCTTTAAATCTCCTTGCAAAGAAAATGTCTTACGTTTTTCCTAGAATACCCTCCAATGATGTGAGCACAGGTTACAGGGAAGGCTCCTCCCTCCTCATTGTGGACACAGCGGCGCCCTCAGATGGTTGGTTATTCTCCAGTCCCTGATTTTCACATGAGAGAGTCTCGGCTTTACATCCACCTCCTCCCACCTTTCCAAGATGCCCAGGAAAAATCCTGCTTATCCCACCTGGCCACATGGCTTGGAACACACACTGCTTCATGAATCCCACCCAACCACAGGCCACAGCGTGCTCACTCTCTCCTCCGGCGCACTGTGCTCCTTGGACATGGCCCTCTCATCACTCTGAGCATATACTGTTGCCAAAACTTGCTCACTGCTGACCTTGCCCAGTAAAGTATGGTTCTTTGAGAACAGGGACCTCTTTTGTGTGCCCCCAAATCTAGCACAATGCTCGGGATAAACCTACTTTGGTGTTTTGAACGGCTGTTAGATACGTCCCGGTAAGAGATAGTGGGCACCCCATCCAACTCCCTTCCCACCCCCCAGTCTCCACGAACTTACAGGATTGAAGCTGGAATCCTGTTCTGTTTCCATCCCACAGGTCTTCCCGCCACATGGTTACCCTTCCATGTACTAATTTACCTTTGATCATTATCAATTCCTCCCATTGTGGAGTATTTCTGCCATCATTCTTTTGGAGTTTTATTTGAGAACCCAGGTCTATGTGAATTTTGCTTTCGGAATTTAGTTTCCCACAGTGAGTCACACCCACAGTGATGAGCAGAGAGGTGAGACGCTCCCTCCTTCCTGGTGCCTGTCTCACAGATTTGTTCTGCAGAGCTCGCAGACAGGACCAACTGTTCTTCCCGTCGGCTGCCAAAATAAGTCAGCAGTTGGGAAGGGGGATAAAAAAGACTATGAATTATGGAAAATAACTAGGAAGAGAGAATGGCAACACAATGAAAAAAAGGTAACAACTCCCAGTAACCAGCTGCCCATCTGACTATCTGTAATTTCCACCAAGTAAGAGAAAATTAGATGGAGAAGAACATCTAGTTAACCAGAGGTCTCTGAACTCCACCAGTAGTGAGAGCTTTCTCCAGGGATCTAACTAACTAGCCTGACTGGTGTAACCTAAGAGTCAGGTCACAGTCTCTGGCAAAACCGTGTGTTTCATTAAGACAACAGATCGTGAAAGCAAAGAGTTAGGTGAAAAGAGGGAGAGAAATATGTTTTGGATAAATTCAGTTTTCATATGAAAAGGTTCATAAAACAACCCTGAATGGAGCCCGACCTATAAACCTTTCTGGTACCTAAAGGTGTGCGCACACATGCCAGCGTCTGGTGTCACTGCGATATACGACATAGGTTGTAGGGTGGCATTTTAACATCCCCGGAGTATGCCTGGGAGCACGCGTCTGCCTCCGCCTCACCTTAATGGTGATTATCTCAGATGCTGAGAGTGTGATCGTGAACTCAATACGAGCAGTCGCCTCCCTCTACCAGAATTTCACCTCCATGTGCCAGGCTCCTCTGCAATGATTCTGTCTGCTTCCCTGAGAGACTCCAGAGCCCTCACTCTGCGCGGGGTATTCCTCACACCTATCACAGCTCTGTGAATTCTTTGAAAATATGCACAATGCACAAGAAAATTATTTTGAAAGTGTATCAGTGTGGCTTATCGTTACGTGCTTTTAAGAAGTTCTCTGGCAGCTGTCCCCCTCAGTAGTAGTGTGTTGGCAAGTCTGCCTGCGATAGAGCTTCCTGTAGACATGGGTTTGGGGTCATGCTGGAATTTCTTTTTAAAAATTTGGGAGAAATATGTTCATTGCATAACGACTGTGCAAATATCTACAAGATTATTCTCAGACATGACTTTCTTGAGCCTTTTTTCGTTAAACTTTCATGCTGAAGTTCTATGATTGCCATTGTGTGGAAATATTCAGCTTATAATACATGGTAGAGTAAAAAAATAATTAAACAATTGCACGTGTCAGCCCCGGGCTCTGTTTGGGTTGCTCTGTGTGTGTTTTTTCCTTTATGTAGACTCAATCTTGAGTGGTGGGGAGAAAAGGTCACAAGGTCTCTCTTTCACAAGAGAGAAAGGTCTAGCCATGGAAAGTGAGAATTCGTTCATGAGGATGGTTTTAATCTTCTGATAAAGAGTCAAGGCCAATGCTTGGTGTGGCCACCACATCAGTAAGGTGTAGGCATCTGTAAACATTTTGGTGATGATATGTACACACAGCAGATATACTTATTAGAAAAATGTGTGGGATTTTGACTAAATATAATAGTGTTAAAAAAAAAAATCAGGGAGATGTAATTAATTGTGTTGGTTTATTCCTTCCAATCCTCTGCTGGAAAATCTGTGGTCTGGTTGTTTTTCCATCATCATTTTGGCATCTTCATGCTGTTAAATGTTTTCCCTGCTGTTTGCATTTTAGATGGGAGTCCGAAAAGTGTTTCTAAAATACTGGCATGCTGACCAGCTCAATGATTTGTGTCTACAGTTGCAGAGAAAAATTATAACCTGCCAAAAAGGTAACAGTTATACACAGACATTTCTGAACTTCTTTGACTTATGAAGTACGAAATTATTTAGTGCACCCCATGTTTAAACGCCAGTGGGATCGGCGTCACAGTGAACCGCTCTCTCCGTTCCAGATGCTGTGTTCTGTCAGATAGTTTTGGGGTGTTCAGGAACCGTGGGGCTCAGCCGCCATGTACCTGTCTCTAAGTCAGCCTGTGTAGATGGAGCTCAGACTGACTTCAGTAGTTATTGCATGTGAAGTTTTTATTGGATTTACCCCTAAACCACAATTTGGAGGAAGGAATATACGTACCTAATTACTTACGCTTTTCTTTCTTTCTTCCCCCTCCCCCCCCCCCGCAGTTTTTGGCTCGGGCTGGGTTTGAACCCGCTACCTCCAGCATATCTGGCGCCCGACTCAGTTGAGCCACAGGCGCTGCCCTACTTACGCATTTCTTACCTTGCAAGTATCCGGGCGTGCTGATCTTTTCCAGAAGCACAGGGCAATCAGCCTGGTCCTTTTCATCTGTAGCAGGAAGAACTTGGTGTTAGTTCCGGCTCTTCCTTTGCTGTGTCAGAAGTGCCACTGCTCTGCCCGAGTTTAGAGAAATCAAGAACCCAATCAGCCAAATGATATTTTCTGTGATTCTCCGAATGCCCTGGAAAAGTCCCTGACTTTCTGTCTTCTTTGTGACGTGCTGATAGCACTTGAAGTCCTGTCTTTGATGGTCATGGCATCTATGTCACTTCAACTTTGGGAGAGATTCCATTTAGAATTTTTATTTTCCTATCAAAATTCAAGTGACTATTTAAATGGGTATATTTATAAAAACAGAATTATGTTTCACATGAAATATATATGCTTAATAGATTTTTTTTTAACTGTTAATTTGCTTACTCATTTAACTGTGATGCATGTAATCACAGTTTCTTGGAAAAGGTAAAAGAGAGAGAAATTTTTTTTTTTATTTTAGATAATGTATATTTATTTTTTTCTCTCTCTTTTTATTATTATTATTATTAAATCATAGCTGCATACATTAATATGATCATGGGGCATCATACACTAGCTTGAATAACCAGAATCCACAGAGAACTCAAACGCATTAGCAAGAGAGAGAAATTAATCTATATGCTACTTTTTGGTGGAACTTATTAATGACCATGGTTCTCTGATGTATTTGAAATTGTTCATCTCACCTGATAGGATGCAGAGACCAGCTTTATTCTGTTCAAGCCCCTGTTCATTCTCCCTGCAGGACGCACTCGGGGGTGCCTCTGTGTGAAGTCTCCAGGGGTCCCTTCATTTCCTGATAATAAAAAGTCCTATAATGTACTACAGTCAACGTTTAGAATTTAGCATGTCAAGGTCAAGTAATGAGCAGAATTCAGAACCCCTTTCTGAGTCAGATCTGCCTCGTGGGGACTGCCCATGGGGAAGTGGGTGAGGTGCTGACGCTTCCACACACAGGCGGCACTGCACTCTCTGGGTGTAACAAGGAGAAGCAGCAGTTGAGGGCGGGGCACAGGCCTTCGGTGGCACCAGGGGGATTTTCCTGGGGTCTCCCCTGGGTGGGAGACATAAAGGTGCTCACGTCCTCTGGGGCAGGTCAGTGACTCCCTTCTCTATCTGCCAGGATTCCACTTTGGCCAGTCCTTGCAAACCCCAGCCCAGGCACCCTGCCTATCCTCTGCCTGGGGCTGCTGTTCTCTCAGTAGACACCAGATTCTTGAAAACCACATCTGATGCCCAAGAAACAAATACTGGGACCACTTCCTGGACATGGCAGAGGCCAGCAGAGTCCTCTGCTGGAGCCTCAGCTCTGGCCTCTGACACCTCTCAGTCCACAGTGGCCACCAGACCTTAAGAATCACGTGTCACACTCCCTGGGTGGTCTCCAGAAGCCCCTTTCACCAGGCAGGGGTCTGGAGAGCTTTGGGGGCCCAGTCCCACCTCTTGAGAAGCGGCCTTCTTCTCTCTGGGGCTTGGCCTCAGAGTATCTGGCCTGCGATAATCTGGCCTCCTTAGAGTCATCCTTCGCAGAGCAGAGGAGAGACTGGACACAGTCTGCTCTGGACCTCCCCCTTTGCAATTTCTATTTGTGTGGCCAGCCACGCCTAAGGAGGTGTCACCCGAACTCCAGCAGCCGCACTTAGGAGCTGATCCAGAGCCCTGGGTCCCACCCAGCCCCTACTGAATCCTCAGCTGAAACTGGGGCAGGAAGAGGCTTATTTAATATAATGCTATATATGGATAGAACAGGATGTCACAGATTGTCCCAGAAATTTTCCTTAAAAATAATTAGAAGAATGTGTACACTATCTTCTATCAGGGATGCCCAGTAGAGATTCCTCTTCTATTTAACAAACATTAACGTTCTAGAGCCCACTGACCTGGAACATAAAAAAATGAACACAACTCTTAATTATCTATTTACCTTTCTAAAAATAAAAATTAAGAATGTTATAAAAAAAAATATGGCATCAAGGGTGGCAGCTGTGGCTCAGTTAGGAGGGCGCCGGCCCCATATACCAAGGGTGGTGGGTTCAAACCCGGCCCTGGCCAAACTGCAACCAAAAATAGCCAGGTGTGGTGGTGGGTGCCTGTAGTCCCAGCTACTTGAGAGGCTGAGGCAAGAGAATCACCTAAGCCCAGGAGTTGTTGGAGGTTGCTGTGAGCTGTGATGCCCTGGCAGTCTCTCAGGGAGATAAAGCTAGATTCTGTCTCTAAAAAAAAAGGCATCAAAGTAAAAAGCATAATTTCATTCCGTACAAATGAAATAATGGATAGAAGACTTTTTTATAATTATAGGCTCCTAAAAGCAAAGCATTAATTATTGGTTTTTATTTTTACATCTCTTAGAGAACTGAACCCTTAATGCCCTTTGCTAATGTTAAATTTTCTCCAAATGTATATGATCTGGAGTCATTTCCAACTTTTTCGGAATGCTATTTTTTTTTCTTTGTAAATGTCTGGGGGAAAGAAAATTGTACCTTTAAGTTTTAAATTTAATCATTTTAATTTCAAATTATTCCTGCCATACATTTTCTTTCATATTATATATGTTAATTTTATTCTGGATGGAAATCCCCGTGAATTAAGACTTTTCATGGTGGGTATCACAGAAGTAGTCTTTTAAAATTGTCAGAAAGCAAAGAGCAATGTCTATTTGTGGCAAGTTAATTTTTTATTAGCCATATCTTATTAAAGATACTGATTTTTAGCAGCTGCTATAACATTTTGAAGGAGTTTTAAAAGGCCATCAGGGTGAAGTGTGAGAAGGCGGAGTCCTCAGGCTGAGGGAGGGTAGGTGATGCTTAGGTGGACGTGAGCCCAGCTGATGGCTTTGCCATCGAAGGAGGTCAGGAGACATCTGACATATCCAGCTAACCTTACATTTATTCCAGGAGATAAACATCTTGAATATACTCTCTCCTTCACCCTCCTAAAGTCAGCGTCTCCATTTTTGTAACCTAACAGGAGTGCCACATGGTTCTCCCTCCTCACTCTATTCCGCATTTTAGATTCCTGGAAGTCTGAGTGCTTGGCTATTTAATTATTTTCCTTCAGATCAGTTCAGTATGACTTTTTTATAGTTAACTTGATGCACCTGCTTTCCAGTGCAATGGAATGTTAGTGTTGCTGTCTGAGGAAAAAGAAAGGGGTTAAGCTTTGAGGGATCTGCACATTATCTACTGCCTTCCTCGGACGCCGTCATTGTAGAGGTTGGGTTCAGCTCCTTCTGTCTCATCAAGTCTAGGTATCTACACAGTCAACCTGTTTGTTATTTTATTATTTTGTTGCTATGAGATAAAGCACTTGATGTTTTGTAGGCTTCTCCCTACAGAAAACTTGATTGAAAAGCACTTTGTCAAAAGCACTTGATTTTGTCGCTATGAGATACAGCACTTGATATTTTCTAGGCTTCTGCCTTCTCTAAGGGCAAGAATAAAGTGTCTTTGCTACATGCATTGGTTTTGCCTGAAATTATAAATCTTCTATAATCATTAGAAATTCTTCTAACATTGGAAACTTAGAAGCGGAAGAGAGGGCATCACAGAGGTTCAAAGTCTCAAATCCAAATTTCTCTGCCAGAACCTGCCCAGCTCACCCATCTGCTCTCCCCCTGAGAAAAGGCCCCTGGTCCTGTTCATGCTAGGGCTGCAGACCAGCTCCCTCCCTCCCAAGGCAGCCTGCTCCACTCCCACCTGTGCTTAGTCCTAGCATGTTCTCTCTCACATTGATTGCAAACACATTTCCCTCTGACTTCCCCAGTGGGTGTCCTGCCTCTGGAAAGCTGCAGACTATGTCTACCGGGGTGTAGTTTGGCCTTGTAAGCAAAGAGCAATATGGACCCTGGCCCTGCCACCACTGGTTTATTTACCTGCAGGAATTTTTCTTAGTCTCACTAAGAAAATTACTGTCATGTTTTAAATGGCGATAACAGCATATACATAGGTATTATTGAGTTTCAGTGTGACATGATAATGTCTGACACATAAAGGTACCTTTAAAGGGTGGGTTTTAAAAAATATTTTCAATTCTTACATGTAACTGGTATATTAGTGATTTCAAAGTGTTTTATTCTCCCCAATTCCTACACATTTTTCTTGCCCTTATTTCCCAGAGAGGAACGAGAATGTTCTATATTTTCACGTAGTCTTGTTCCTTAGAAATGTCATGTTGATTTGTCTAGGAATTAAATCACAGTCTTATAAATGATATATGCATGATACTTTCAAAGAACTCCGTGAGTCTTAAATGTTTATGTAATAATCTGATACAATGAAAGATAATCAGTGCCTCCCAAAATAGTCCAGTGGGAGACACACCCCCAAATTCTCTGGCGTTTGGACCTAGTTCTTTCTCATCCATTTACCTCCGGTCTGTCAGGGTCCAGCTTGTGTTTCCAAAACAGTGTGGGAGCCTTTACTATAAATATCACCTGCAGTATCTCACTCACATCAAGAGTTTTTGCCTTTAGTATTATTACTAAATTTAGATATATTTTTTAATATGTAGTATTAGAATGTTTTAGTAAATCTTTATTCTGGGTTAAATGTATCTTGTCTCGTAGCTGCTCAGATAAATACCTGGCGACTTTTGTCTGCACGTGTCTGGGTTTGTTGCTGCTGCTCCGCTCACCGACCTGTGCTTGTGTTCTTTTATGAAAGTTGTCAGAGGGTTCTTAGCCCGCCAGCACCTGCTTCAGAGGATGAGCGTCAAACTGCAAGAGGTCACCTCCATCAACAGCTTCTTGCAGCACACGGAGGACATGGGGCTGAAAACCTATGACGCCCTGGTCATCCAGAATGCTTCAGACATTGCCCGGGAAAACGACAGGCTCCGTGATGAAATGAATGCCACCTCCCACAAGGAGAAGTCCGAGGGCAGGAGCAAGCAGGAGGAAGGACCCAGGAGGTAAGGGCAGAGAGGGCAAAGCCCCAGTTACCGCTCCAAGACTCCATGGAGTCTTGAAATTCCAGTACTCTTAATGCAAAGTTCAGTGCATCGTGACGGCAATTTCAAGAACAGGCAGATTTGTTATTTGAAAGCCCTTAGTCTAAAAAGGTGGTTTTTTTGTGCTTTCCTTCTATGAGTTAGATGCAAGTAGGTGTTGGTTTGCTCATATGAAATAATGATTGCCTCACCCAAGTGCTGAGGTCACTCACCTATATCAGCACGCTCAAAGTTTAAGCGTCTAATATTTCTGTTTTAGCAGGAACATACAGCTGTGCTCTGAACATATTTACACAGGGTCATGAGCATAAGGCTGGCTTGTGGAGAGCTTGGATGTCTAAAAAATGAGACAACACTCTGAAAATACAACAGAAGGTGTGAAGTCCATAAATGGATCGTATTTCCCTGTGTAAACTGACACGCTTTCTTTGTCAATGAGGAAAGCTTTGGGAAAAGCTTTTTTATTTAAAAGTTCGCTTTAGATGCTCAACTTGAAATAGAAGCACACAGACAACCTGGTCCTTCTTCACTTTCTCATCTTCCCTACCCACAAATAAGGAAGACAGCTGTCGACCACAACACCCTTCACAGCTATGGCCTTCCGGATCTTAATTCATTGCCAGGGAGATGTTTATTTTTTTCCCATTGAAACTTGGTAATATCTTGTTGTTTCTCACTAAAAATGATTCTCTGTTACCATTTCTGCCTGTGTCAAATGATTTTTTATTAAAGTGAAAATGGCAATGCATATCTTGCTAATTAGCTTCAAATATCTCAGTGATTAAATACTGAAAAAAATTCCCTTGTATGAAAACTATAATTAAACATTACAGGGAAAACAAATTCTCCACCGAGTGCCATGCTTTCATCTTCAGCTATTTCATTTTCTACTTGGGCGGCTGGCTGTGCCTCGTGGTAGACACGGGGCCGGTTGGTATTCTGCCACAGGAAGATATAATTATGAAAACGAGCTCCCGGAAGCTCCTCGCACAATGAACACATTGGCATCTTGCTAGTACATGATTACGTTGACATGTGAGGCCAGAAGGAATTTTTTAAACCAGATAACCATTAATTTTATATGACTTCCAGAATAATATTTATTATTTTCTCTGCTGGAACTAAGCAGCCACCCCAATTTCTCAATTTGGTTCTGTATGTGTTTGCCTGATAAAACATTAAGTGAGAAAGTGTCTGTCTGTTTGTTTAGGGACGAGCACCAGTTCACTTGGCACAGGGCAGCCCTGTGGAGTAATGGGGGAAAATAATAGTTCCGCCATAATGAAATAATTTCTTGTGGAATTTAAATGATTGGGGCGGGAGGAGAGACAAAGAGAGAGAGAAACTGTCAGTCTGTGCTGGCTGTAAGCAGAGTCTGTTCCCCTTTTGCAAAGGGAAATGGTGATGAACTCCCAGCATTTGATGCACTAGTAACTCTCTAATAAGATGGATTTCCCAGAAATTGTCATTCAGATTGAAATTCTGGTTTTTTGATTTGCTTAATAATCAGAGTGTGAAAAATTCATTCAGTGAATGCCTGATAGCAAGTGGGGAGCCCCTGTAAGTGGTGTTGCATTTGTGTGATAATTCAAAGGAGTCATCGTCATGGCTGCCCAGGAGCCCTGGTCGGGCAGCTTTCCCTGGAGGGGCTGGTCCCCGACTGGGGCACACCACCCCACCCTGGAGGGCAGGGCCGCTTGCCAAACAGCAGTCATCTGCCAGCATCAGCAGGTTGATTGTCGTCATCTGAATAATGCGTCTGGACCTCTCTGGTGTGGTGCTGCCTGTGTTCTGTTTCCCCCCACAGAGCTGAAGACCAGAGTGGACCCCGGAACTCCCATTCCAGCCCCATCATGCTCTCCCTGGCCGTGGACGCTCTGGGCCCATCCATCTGGTCTCCCTCGCTGCACGCTGTGTTCAGCATGGATGACGGCAGCAGCCTTCCGTCACCACGGAAGCAGCCTCCACCCAAGCCCAAGAGGGACCCCAACACCCGACTGAGTGCCTCCTACGAGGCGGTGAGCGCCTGCCTCTCCGCAGCGGCCAAGGAGGCTGCCCAGGAAGGTGAGCGGGGGAGAAGTGAGTGTAGCCGAGGCTCTGTCTCAAGGCTGCACTGCCCCACGGCAGCACCGTGGCCCTAATATATTTTTAATAGAAATAAATCCAATTGTCAGCTTGCCAGCAGCTCTTTAATCATTAAATATAAATCATATTCATTCAAATCTCTAAGCTTCTTAGGGAAAAGCTACTTATATATCATTTTCTTAACCCCCACATCCACCTCTGTGTCAAACAAGCAGCCTCAAACCAATTCAGAAAGTGAGTTGCTGTTCCCTGTAAACCTTCACCAATTAGAAGGTTAAAAAATTCATCAAGCTTTCCTGTTATCACACTCTAATTAAAAACTAATTCTGCTTTATCATGTGGTAAGGGAAATGGTCCGCACAGAGGAGAATCACTGCACAAGAAAATTGAGTTAGCAAAACTTTGGGGAGTAGATAATAAAAGTTTCTGCAATGATGGTTTAGAAATGTGTATGCTGAAAAGGGAAAATCCCGGTGTGCCTTAATCAAATCTCTCATGGAGCAGTAATGCAGCAATCATTGCTTAATTATTAACTTTTAGGATTGTGAAAAGTGGAGGGAGGTAGTGCCTGTGGCAGAACCCTCGCCAGGGTGACAGGGTGTGTCGGCCACTCGCAGGGAGCATCGGAGGCTCTGTTCTAGATGTGTGCGCGTCTTCCCTGGGCGAGCTGACACATGAGGAAGGGGCTAGAGGGTGTCAGAAGTGGACTGTCACTACAGGGAGATATAAGTAGGTCCAGGAGGGGTAGTTAGTGCAGGGTGAAGCAGCTGAGATTCCAGATGAAACTGCTGAGTAGAGCTCACTAGAAAATAATATCTGGACATAGGATGGAACACAGTTCCTTCAATAAATAAATGAACCAAAACTACAAAAACACAGCAAAACAATAAGCACAACATTGGGAAAAGGTGACCGACACCAAGAAGTTGATGGGACGACCACAAACAGAAGCCTCAAGTGAGAAATTCATCCTGTCTTTTTTTCAAACTTATTTTTAATTGACCTAAAATTGTATGGCTTTGATGACACACCACGGGATGTAGTGAAGTATTTACATGTCACTGGAACGGCCCAATCCAGCAGGTTAACACCCGTGTTGCCTCCTCACGCCCCCTTCTATGATGGCAACTCTTATCCACTCTCTCCGCCTTTCCCAGGATCCCCTATATTGTCACTAACTGCAGTCACCACCATGTACAATCTTCAACATCCTTTTCATCAGCGGCTTAAAGAAAGACTAGTTCTTCAGGATGAGAGTTTTTATCGAAACAAGTTACTATCTTAGTATATATGAGTCATGTTACAGTAACTCTTAGGTAAATCCTTAGGAGAATTCAGAAAACTTTGGGGAAGAGAGTTTTTAGAGTCCTGATGATAAAGATAACAAAGAAAGCTGAAAAGTGAGATTGGCCGTAGGAGATCCTCGTAGGAAGGTCTTCAAAGGAGACACTAAGGTGGACACGGATTTACATTAGAGCAGGATTTCCAAAGACCAGACCTTTGGAGCAAAGAGAGAAGGAGTTCTCCCAACACACCATAGTGCCACAACAAGCCTAGACTCTGAGCAAATCATCCATACCTCCCTGAGAAGGTACACTGAAAGTAGGATTTCCACTGTTACTATGTTTAGACCCCAACTGTGGCCCAATTGTGGATATGTGGTGCAGCTCTCAAAAAGGTGTGCTTGGAATAAGAAGCAATGTTACTTGGTAGCTTGCGTGAGGAATACAGTATCTAATTATCTAAAATGCTTTGACCTGTGAGATGGGGAGGGTGGGAAGTAGAGACACCAGATTGTCTCAGACATCAAGAAAAAACAATACAAAACAATATGAAAAACCTCAGGGTATATAGATTCTATGAACTTGGAAAAGCAGGCCTCAGAATATCTTATAAAGTCTAGAAAAAGCTTATTGTTTTGTGTGAACATTAAAAGACCACTGCCAGCCAGATGCAGTAGCTCACACTTATAATCCTAGCACTTTGGGAGGCCAAGGTGGAGGACTACTTGAGGTCAAGAGTTCAAGACCAGCCTAAGTGAGAGCAACCCTATCTCTACAAAAAATGGAAAAATTAGCTGGGCATGGTGGCACTTACCTGTAGTGCCAGCTACTTGAGAGGCAGCGGCGAAAGAATGGCTTGAGCCCAGGGATTTGAGGTTGCAGTGAGCTATGCTGCCGCTAGATTAAGAACTTGTCTCACACAAATAAAAAAATAAGAACTATAGAAATAAAAGACCACAGCCTTGGGGTTGAGACTTTCAAATAATCAGGTACCAATTAGTCACATAGCTATAAAAGGAGATAAAATATTGAAGAAAAAGTTGAGCTTGGAGAGGAGCTGGAGTTCTCTTCTGAGGGCGACAACAACAACAAAAATGATTAAAAAAAAACTTACTCAGGAACCATGGGAGATGACAAATGTATACAGAAAATGGAAGATTAACAATGAGGAAGCAAGATCACAGGTGTAAAACTCTTTAAATTCCTTACTACTATTTAAAAAACATGTGATATTATCAGACCTGCAAGATTTTTAGGTAAAATTTAGTTTCTTGGAACTTAGTTTTGGCTCATGTGTGACTAAAAGGTACTTAAAGAAGTTTCCTTCGCTGAGTCCCAACCCAGGGAGCACATCTTTTGGAAGGTATACAGGTATGCACATCACTTCCTTTTCATAATTCACTTCCTTTGGCAGGTATACACATCACTTCCTTTTCATAATTTACCTTGTCTGTTCTTCCTTACACCACATAATTCCTACTGTGATCACTTTACAGCCACCATGACAGAAAGAAAGGCTTTGGTCTCCTGCAACTAGAGACATCATCTGCAATCTGGGGTTTGGTCTAAATACTGCATATTTTTAAGAATAAGTAAATTTAACTGCTTTGTTCACTTGAACATGTTTGCTGGTTAATTTTTATAGTGTTAGGGAGTCAGAGAGGGTGAACAGAGGGACTCCGCCACTCAGTCTGTTGTGGGTCTGCGCTTCTAACCCACGATGGCCCAGGTGGCTACACCCCTATGTGGAAAGGCAGCTGTCTGCAGGGTCTCTGGTCCCTCATACCATCGTGTCAGGAGCGGAAGGCAGCTGAGGGACGGTAAGGAAACTCACTGTGGCATCTGAGACCTCCCTGGGTAAACTTGGCCTAACATAATCTAAGTCTTTGTTGTTCGGTACAGTAGCCACGAGCCATGAGTGGCCACATAAATTTAAAGCAGTTTAAATTACATACAGTTAAAACTTTAGTTCCTTAGTCATTAGTCACATTCCAAGCACTCAGCATTCAACAGCTCCAGGTGCAGACTTTTCTACTGTCACGGAACAGAACGTTCTGTTAGGCAGCTCTGATTCCAAAAGCTTCCTGTTTTTACCAAGTGACAGTACTGAATTTTTTGCACCTAGCAGTGTATCATGGTTGCCCTCCTTTCAGTCAAAAGATAGGAAGGACATTTGATCACTACTGAAAATGCATTGGGAACCCTGGTGTCAGGTGAGCAGGGGCTACCACTGAGGTCAGAGTATTATCGGAGAAAATCAAATTCAAGTTATTTTCCTTTACAAATAAAGCGAATAATCGATACAGAAGTTGGTAGAGTGGGAGGAGATCTGATTGGTTGAGAATGAGAGCAGAGGACCACAGAGCCACCAGTACTGAGATCCGTTACTCCGTCTTGTTCTTATCAGCCAGGCTTGTCCCTAGAGGTCCTCACCCAAAAAAGATGGTTGGAATAAGACAGGCAGCATGGAGAGGGCTCTTTTTTCTCCCTATCTTGTGCCTGCAAAGCATGAAACAATTTTACAGGCCAATACATTTTAACACTTCTTTGAAAACTATTAACAAGCTATAGATTACTATTTAAAAGTACCATGGTTTGAAAGTCTGGGCTTGCTCTTTGCAAACCATGGCTGGCTGGGAACAGAAGGACCAGGTGTCACTTCACTCTCTCTTCTCAGGGACCTCCCAGCCAGAGTGCTTTTCTGGGGAGTTCGTTGTCCGTCTGCAAGGTGCAGCCTTTCTCCCCATCATGGTTATAATTCATGAGTTAGAATTAAGTCTGCATTCCTCATTTGCAACCCTGAAGAAGTGCTGCAGTCTTTCCAAGCCCCAGGGTATCGAGTGGCAGTCACAGCAGAACCCACAGCAGGGGCTATTTGTGGGAAGCAAAGAAGGTGGGTTGGCCACCCCCTCGTGCCTGGAACACACCAGATGCTCAGCAGAGCTCTAGAGCTGGTTAAATGCTGTGTTTCTTCACCTGCGAAGTGGACACTGAATCCTCAAATGTGGTATTTGGAATCAAATAATGAAGTAGGTGGTGCAGTGCCTGGCTCAGAGTGATGTCTGCTCTGTGTGAAATTGCAGCTCTAGACCCCTCGCCCCCGACCATTCTGTGCTGACACTTCCACACTCACCCCTGAAAACCCAGCAGCCCACTGCCTGAATGAACCCGTAATTTTAAATAATTACTGTGCAGCTCTACTCTCCTCAAAACATGGTACATATAGGTAGAATAATGGTTCAGCACTCTGTCTTAATTTGGAAATAACTCTGTTTTCTTTTCCTTTTGTTACTCTCTTGTTTATATCTTTATTCTATAAGAGCACATGCCCCGTAGTTAGCACACAATAAGTGATTACTGAAGAATGAATACCTTACAGGGTCAGATTTCTCTGTACCCCTTTCATTAAACCAGAATTTGCTGCTTATCAGTAGACCGAAGGGAGCAAGATTCTGGTGAGGTTCACAATGTCCCCTTGAGATGTGTCAGACTTGGTCTGTCAGCATATTTTTAACAGAAGCTCCATTTTGATTATTTTTCTCTATTACCTGATAATTGGCAGAAATGAGGTCTTCCATGAATGCTCTTCTGAGAAATGCATTTTTGGAAATCACAGGAGAACACAGTTGCACACCTCACCACCTATGACGCAGTTTTTCATCCAACAGATACTAATTAATTGTCCTCCGTGAGTCTCCTTTCCCCGAGGACATGGCAGAGCAGCAGGGGAGATGAACGGGCAAACAGATCACGAGATAAACTGAGTCGTAGCAATGAGAGCAGGAGCTGGTGGACGTGGAGGAGAAGTGGGCCTGGCTGTGGGGACTGCAGCCGGATGTGGAAAGGTGGTGTTACTGCCTGAACTACTCCTCCCCCCAGGAAAAAAATCATGACAAGGCTGCAGGATATAGCAGCCCCGGAGAACTGCCTCTGTCCGAGTGTAGCTGGTTATAAACCCATACCCTGTTTGCTCACGTGAGCAGCCCGCCGAGCAGTCAGCTGGCCAGAATTTAATTAAGCATCTTTTATGCCTTAGGTCCTGGATCGGTGCTAAGTTTGCTCTGAAATTAAACAAAATCAGACTAGAAATTTACAAAAATTTACATACACAGACACTAATTTTTTTTTTCATGAGCAAGCTTCCCATTCCTCTTTTTTCTCCTCGATTAAATACAAAGATATTTTGTTCTCAGTGAAAATGGGACCAAATAGATGGTATCCCAGAACAGATGGTAACAAAAGTCTCCAATATGCATTAGGAAAAACTGTACAGGAAAATATTTTCTAGAAGAAAATATTCTCCCGTCAGAACTTAAACCTGACAGACTCCGCAGCGGCTCAGGTCAGAGCCAAGTTCATGTGTGCTGAGATGGCTCAGACTGTAGAGAGTCGCCCTTAACTTCTCATCAGACGCGAGAACTCATCCTGAAGGTGGTCTGCAGCCTTGGAATGTCCTCTGGATGCCATTTCACTGATACCGTTAAGCAGCTGTAAATGTTTTATGCAAAAATTTTAGTAATACAAAAAATAAAACTCAGTAAATTCAGTAAGCTCATTTTAATAGCCTTTTAATCTGTATTTGCAAATGAACTTTTAGCATGTAATCGCATGCACGTGCACCCAGAAATAGCCACAAAACAACCTAGAACTTAATTTGCTAACTGTGGTTTTCTAATTTGAGTTTTTAAAACATGAAGATTTCCAGTTCTGGCTCCTAGAGATTACGATTTAGCTGCCAGAGAGTGAGGCATGAAACTGCTGTCTGTACGCTCAATAGAGCACCCCCCAATCCAATCCCACTGAGCCACTGGCCACACTATAAGCAACCCCGTTCCAGCCCCCACGACTAGTTCCTGGTTGTTGGTCATGATCATAGCTGACGTGCAGTGAGTGAGTATTGCATGCAAGCAGACGCTAAGTACCTTCTAGAAAGTAGAACTGTCATCACGTCCCCTGTGTAGAGGTGGATCAAGACACAGAGCGTCCAGTGTCACACAGCCAAGCTTTGGACCCAAGGAGACCCCATAGTCCAGCTTCTTGACAGCTTTCTCACAAGCCACACTACTTTAATTTTTAATAGTCTAAGGCTTTTCTCCACAGCTGATGAGGGAATATTGTATCAATTATCTCTTGTTACTTAACACCCCATCCAAAACTGATTTTGAAAAAAGTAATGATTGTATTACTGTATTGCCCAGGCTCTGAGAGTGTCAGCTGAGCTTAGCTGGTGGTTCTCACTTAAGGTCCTTCCTGAGGTCCTTCCCTCTACAAGCCGGTCCCAGGAACGTCTGCGGCCTTGCTGTCTGAGATGGATTCCTCGGGCACCAATGTCTGTGGACAGCACGTTGTCTGGGCAGCACGGAAGCTTCAGGGCATTAGACTTGTTAGGTGGAGAATCGATGATCATGTGTTTTGGGGGAGAGGAACCAGGTAGACACGGCCTCACCTTGCAGGCTCCAGCCTTGGAGGCTGTGCTGCCTCACCTTTACACACTCACTCAATTTAGGGAAGGAAAAACAGAGTCTACCGGATGACAGGATAGGAAATACCGTTTGGGCCACGTGTTTGGAAAGTACCATCTACCTCAGCCCACCCTCTGAACAATGCTAGTCCCATCTGTTTCATGTATAAAGTGCATTCACCTCTCCCCCCGTCCCCAGCTCCTCCCATCATCACATCAGGCTCGAGCCCAAGGGCCAGAGCTCAGGGTGAGACCTGCAGGCTTCCCATAGCACTCTTCCACTATGGCCAGGCGAGGTTCCTGGGAGCACATCTCCTCAAGTCCGTTCTCTTCCACTGGAAGACTTGCCACTAAAAAGACTAATTTCCTGCCCACCCCCACAACAAGCTCATCCCTGGGGGGCACAGGTGAAGGGTGATGGTCTTATGCACTTCTGCTCAAAAAAGGAAGTCATGTGGCAAACAATGGCCACTGGGGAGCAGCCATTCTGAGCAACAGCCTTGGTGAGTTGCTAGTTCTATTGCATGTTCTATTGCATGTAATTTTCAAAGCTGTTAGTTCTAGGCTCTGGAGTCTTAGTGCCATCCTTTGAATAACAATTCTTAATCCGTAAGTGGGGACTCCAGTTTGCTGATGGCAGTTTCCTCAGCCTGCTTCCTGTGTTTCCTAGAAATGAGGACTCACTCTGTTGTTTGGGCTGCAGGGCAGTCCCCTAGTCACAGGCGCGATCATAACTCAAAGCTCACTGCAGCTTTGAACTGCCAGCCTCAAGTGATCCTCCTGCTCAGCCTCCCAGGTCCTGGGAGGGAGCTGGAACTACAGGCAGGTGCCACACTATGCCCAGCCAAAATTCTGAGAGACCAAAATCTCTTTATTTTGTAGGGACTCTGCCCCGTTCAGGGTAAACTGACACAATTCCTTGAGTTTCTTGTGGATAAATTTATAATCTACTCTGTCAGTCAAAAGCCACAAATCTCTATGTTGGGGCGCTTTGCTATACCCCATGGGGAAATCCCCTTGCTGTGCTTAGAAGACCTGTGGTTTTGCGTCTTTTGAAAGATCTTTGAAGCACCTCCTGGGACCTTTCTGAGGTCTTACTAAAGGGTCTCAGAGGCATTTACGTGCCTTAATCTTTAAATCAGGTCTTCCTGACAATGCCTTGGATTTTATCTCTGCTAGGAAGTCCTTCTAATGTTAGAATGCTTCGCCGTCTGAAAAACCTGGCGAGGAGAACCATTTTATTTTCAAGCCCAGAAAGTCCCAGCTCCTTTATAGGTAATAGATCTTTCTTTACGTTCTCTCTTTATTCTTAACCTTTATGCTGGGCAGCTGGAAGAATCCAGGCAGCAACTTTCACATGCCTGAAAATCTCCTTCGCCAGGTCCCCAGCTCATGTTCTGCCATCTGTGTCCCACATCACTGCAGGTGAGACGGCGTTGCCAACTTTCCACTATGGCCAGAAAGTATCGTGCTTCCTCTAGCTTCCAGCACCTTCCTCGCATCCTTTAAAACTTTCAGGGCCCCTTAGCTTCTGCTAATTTCAAGACTCCTTCAACTTTCCAAAGGGACTTCCATGTTATTACTGTTTATTTTTTTTTCTTTTATAGCAGTGGTCCATTTCCAGGCACCAAGACCTGTCATCTATTGTTGTATAAAAAAACATGTCCAGAATTCAGTGGCTAAAGCCACCAGAGAAAACTGTACTGTTACCTCCCCTGGTTCTATCAGAAGGAGGGCTTAGCCAAACTGTTCTCACACAGCGCTCTTCCAGCTGCGGTCAGGCTGGGCTGACTGGGAGCCGTGGAAGGCACAGTTAATTACACTTCTGGTGTCTGGAATGGGAAACTGGGACAGCTGGGGCCAGAGCAGATGGGCACCTCTGGCACCTCCCTCTCCTTCCTGCGTCTCCTCCACGTTCCCCATAGCTCGGTGCTTCAGGCATACAGACTTCTGACCGGCAGTCAAGGCTGTCAGGACGTGTCCTAGAGACAGGGAGGCAGATGGAGGCTGTATTGCCGATGCCCAGCCTCAAAGGCAGGCGACGTCATCCATCCTCTTGTAATCATTTTATTCATTGGGGCAGCCACAGAGACCCTCCCAGGTTCATGGTTCTGGACCAATATTTGGAACTGAAAATAGTACTGAAGATAGCTTTGGAAAACAGATTCAGTCACAAATCCTTTAAATTATCCATATCTCCAGAGCAACTCTATAATATTAATATTAAAAATGGGATTCTTCACTTTCTGGGAGATGCTTAGGAGCTGCTATGTTTAACACATTGAAAGTGGTCAGAATAGGAGACACTTGCGCCTTTGGAGTATTTTCTGGTTTGGAAGCCCTGTATAGTACTGACTTACAAAGATGTCCACTGAGTTAGTTACATTTGGATAATTCCCATAGTTCCTTAGTAACTCTGTGCCAAGAACTGAGCTAAGCACTCTACATACAAAATCTGTTTTATTCCTTTGAGATAATTACAGTGACACTGGGGCTTGAAGAGGTTCACCCAAGACCATTTTTAAACTGACAATTCTGCATCACTACAACCCCCAACAAGAACACACACAATTCCCTGCCCCCCACGCTGGTCTGTTTCTCATCCTCAGAGTAGGTATCACTTTCAGCACATTGTGGAACTTACTCACTGGCTGTGCTTCCTCTTTCTGCTGTCAGACAGCTGGCTCTAGGATGGGAGGACAGAGAGCTTTTCTCCTTAGTAATTTATCTCCATAAATGCTGTGTTTAATGCATATGAACACAGCATTTATGGAGTATATTTCTCTCTCAACAGAGAGAGAAATATAGCTAGCTGCCTTAAACAACTCAGGAATCCAACAGATGTGCTATAATCAAGAATTCTTACAAATTGGTAAAAATAACTTAAGATTTTTGTTTTGATATTTCAGTGAAACTTTATATATGCTTTCTAAAATCCTCATCCTTGTTAGAGAAATTTGTTTTTTTGAAACATTATAATGTATAGTAATGTATAGTAAAATATAGTAGAAAAAAAAGGGAGTCTTATAGAATTCCTTTCTTTTTACTTAACATTTAATAAATGTTTTAGACTCATTTAAGTAGCTTTGTTCTGCCTTTCAAAATTTGCTGTTCTGATAATATTGAGTTTATTCATTTTTTCTGAATACTGACTCATTTTTCAACTTAAGAAGTTTCCACTTAAGAAGTCTATAGGGAAGTTTTATACCCTTGATTTCCCTGTTAAATACGTGTCTCTGTTAAGGATTCAGATACGCCCACTGATGGTAAAACCTATCCTTGGCAACATTTTGACAAAGTTCTTCATTTTTTTAATCTCTCCGTCCATGTAAGTGTTTTGGTGGTTTTTGTTTTGTCCATTTATTTTTTGCGGGGTGGGACATAAATGCTTATTTTACTGTTTGTTTGTTTTTATTTCAGGTTAATTTGAAGGTACAAAAACTTAGGCTACAGTATTTGCACTTACTTGTTAGATACCAGTCCTTGTGGTAGTTGTGTCCTGCTCCCAGGGACTATGCCTTCCCTCCTCCCCTCCTCCCTCCTCCCCCCTCTCCCCTCTCCCTCCCCTCCCCCCTTCCCTTCATCCTCCCCCGCCACTCCCCCCTCCCCCTTCCTCCTCCCCCGCCACTCTCCCCTCCCCCTTCATCCTCCCCCTTCCTCCCCCCTCCCCCTTCCTCCTCCCCCGCCACTCCCCCCTCCCCCTTCCTCCTCCCCGCCACTCCCCCCTCCCCCTTCCTCTTCTCCCACCGCCCAACTTGAAATGAATTTTCTCCTGTGTGGGCGTGTATTAGATGGTCTACCGGCTTCATATTACTATTGAGTATCTTGGATACTTGCTTTTACATTCTTATGACACTTTACTAAGAAGAATGTGTTTCTGCTCCACCCAGGTTAACACAAAAGATGGACCGTCTCCTCCATCTTTTTTAATGGCTGAATAGTATTCCATGGTGTACATATAGTACAATCTACTAATCCATTCCTGGGTTGGTGGGCATTTAGGTTGTTTCCACATCTTGGTGATTGTAAATTGAGCTGCAATAAACAATCTAGTGTAAATGTCCTTATGATAAAATGACTTTTTTTCTTCTGGGTGGATGCCTAGTAATGGGATTGTAGGATCAAATATTTGTGTTCTTTGAGGATTCTCCATATTTCTTTACAAAGAGGCTGTATTAATTTCTAGTCCCACCAACCGTGTAAAAGAGGTCCCCTCTCTCCACATCCAGCCCAGCATCCGCAGCTTTGGGACTTTGTGATGCGGGCCATTCTCACTGGCGTTAGCTGGTATCTAAGGGAGCCGCTTGATGTCATTTAAATAACCGAACTCACATTTCCTACAGAAAATCTCTGCATGCTAGCAGTCCGCTGTAAGCTGCTTCCTCTCCGGGGTTTCTGTCCTCTCTCTCCAACGTCCTGGGGGCCAGTTCCGCCAGTCCTTCGCCTTACACCGTGGTCAGCTGCCGGCATGTCTGCCGCCTGGTTCCTGCACCCCCCCCCGGGCTCTGAGCCCCCTGCCCCACAGCGGGCTCGCTGTCCACCTCACACTTGACATCCTCCTCCTGGGTGTGCGTTTGGGGGTCATCCTCCGGCTCCAGGATGAGATGCCACCCCTGTCCTCGGCTGTCTCTCGGGTCGGGTCGGGAGAGGCCCCGTCGCAGCCCAGAGTCCCCCTCACACCGCTTCTCTGCCCGCAGCTCTGACCCGGCCCAGGCCGCACAGCGACGACTACAGCGCCGTGAAGAAGATCCCTCCCCGCAAGCCCAAACGCAGTCCGGACACCAAGCTGAGCGGCTCCTACGAGGAGATCCCGGGGCCTCCCCGGCGCGCCCCGTGCCCCGCCGCCGCCGACGAGCCCGTGTACATCGAGATGCTGGGCCACGCGGGTGGGCCCGGGGGACGCGAGCCCCACAGCCCCGACCAGGGAGAGGCGGTGTACGAGGAGATGACCTTCCTCCCCGCCGAGGACGCGGGTCCCGCCACCGTCTGCCGCGCGCCCGCGTCGCCGCCCCTGTGGCCGGACAGTCGGAGACCCGCGCCCCTCGAGGACGGGGCGCCCGGTGGCCTGGCCGCGGGGCCCTCCGGGGACGCGTGCGACATCCCGGCGCCCTTCCCCAACCTGCTGCCGCACCGGCCCCCGCTGCTGGTGTTCCCCCCGACGCCCGCCACCTGCTCCCCGGCCTCAGACGAGTCTCCTCTGACGCCCCTGGAGGTGAAAAAGCTGCCGGTCCTGGAGACCAACCTCAAATACCCAGTCCAGCCCGAGGGCTCCAGCCCCTTGTCTCCACAGTATCCCAAAAACCCGAAAGGGAACGGTGGCAGGCCCGCGTCCCCGGGCTCCGCGACGTTTAACGGGCCCAGCAGAATCTCCCCACCGCCCACGCCCCCTGCGCCCCCAATGCCGCCTCCGGGGCCGCCCATGGGGCCGCCTCCTGCCTCCCACCTGCCGCCCACGGGGCCGCCTCCTGCCTCCCACCTGCCGCCCACGCTTTTCTCCTTCCCGCCGGAGATGGTCGTGGTTCACACAGGAAAAGCGATGGCAAACTCAGATTTGTCCAAAACCCACCAAAAGCCAAACTCTGCCCCGGGGGGTGGTCCGTGCAGCACCTTCGCCAAGATCCCACATTCCCCTGGGAAAGCCGCCAGGGCCGAGCCTAGGAAGGCGAGCACCCCGGCCGGCTCCCCTGCGCCCTACAGCCCCCCAAGCTCCAGACCTCTCAACAGCCCCCTGGACGAGCTCGCCAGCCTCTTTAATTCGGGAAGGAGCGTGCTTCGGAAGTCCGCAGTGGGAAGAAAAATCAGGGAAGCCGAAGGTAAGCAGAACAGAGCTCTTGCATTCACGTATATAATATTTTCAAAGTTCGAGGTAACTGCACTGATCATTCAGAGCAGAGAGCAAGTTTAAAAAATCTTAAGTGACCAATGTGGCCAAGTAGGTAGGAATGAATATTTCCTTTTTTGCAGAAAAAGACATTAAAGGTTCATGATATAGAAATGCAAAGCACTAAAATTAGGTTTTAATAAGGTATAATTTGATAAAATTGTACATAACAAATATTTTAGCTACTGATTTATTTTTCCTAGTAATAGTTCTGATAACTTGAAAACGGAGATTTTGTGATATATTGCTGATTTCCATTTGATTTACAGCTCACCTTTAACAACCTCCTCCTCAGTGCTACCACTGGCCTTTGCATGGCTGAGAAAGAATTAAAGGAACTTTGTAACTTGGTGCTGTTTCTGTTACATCTGAGTTTTCTCGAGTGAAGGAGCCTGTGAGATGGTTTGCAGGTGATGGTCCACTCAAGGGAGCTCAGTACTAGGCCATTTCTGCTAGACTTAGGATGTGGCCCACTTTAATGAGTATTTATTTTGTCTTCCTGTAAAAGCAGAATGTAGCTAGCAAAAAAAAAAAAAAAAAAAAAAAAAAAGAGGAAAGAAATTCTCATTCAGATATTTTTGCTAATCTCTTGTAATAAGGTAACAATGTACCTCTTTATCCTTTACCCAGAAAAGGTTGCCTTTGTGCTGAATGCACTGCTTTTGCATAGATTTTCTTTATAATCACAAAAAGTAGTCATTTCCCCCTCCCCTAAAAGTTAAGGCTTTTATACAAAACCAAAATATTTTCCCAAGGGTCTGTATTTGGGTGAAGAAGTACATTAATGTAAACCATCTTCTTGTTAAGGAAAATTATAACCAGTCCCTTCTGCCCCAGCTTGGTGAGCTCTCCTACTTCCCACCAAGGTGGGCTGCCCAACTATTAACTTACTTACTGTGTAACTTACAGGAAACTTCCAAGTGGAGAGGTTGAACAGCTACCTTCAGGTCAAGTGGTAGGATTAGAAATAAGACTTTGACCTATGGAATAGTAACATTATGCGTTAACCTGCTTTTTCTCCATCAGAAAATATATAAACATGACCTGTCATCATTTGACTAGAACACTTATTTCAGGTATAAAAAAGTAGAAAATCTATAAAGCAATCTGAACATAAGAGAAATAGGTCTTAGCAAATGCGTGAATAACCTACTCCCTATTTATTTTTCAGACAAACAAGCTAATTGTTTGTTTCGCTAACAATTTCTTCTTAATTGTAGGCCATTAATAAATGAAATCATACTTGTAAATAGCAGAATGTTTGAATTTGGTAATCTGTGTTTCATTCTAAGGAACAAAATGGATAAGATAAAATCATTTAATGAACAGATTAATATTTGCTTTTTCAACTTAAAGTTTATTAAAACCTCTTGAACCTCATTTTACCATAGATTGGAATTTGGTGAACTCTTCTAGAATCTATTTGAGGAAATGAAGTTAATGAATTTCTAGACAGACCTTGTCATTTGGAAATCGCAAAGTCAGGGCTCAATTATATAAACCATATAATTGAGAATTATAGTGAGGCTTCCAAGCATGGTGTGTCTGTTTGCTAATCATATTTCCCCATGGAGGCATTAACTAATATTTGGGAACACATATCAAAATCTCCAGTAGAATATTGTTAGTTCAAGTTCAAAATTTATAAGACATCTATTTTCTTATTGTAGGCTTTTATAAAACACTTTTTAACTTGAAAGATTGGATTGAGATACTTAGGACTTTGTGACTGGCAACTTTGGCCACTGGCACAGTAGCTGAACTAAGAGAAAAGGGGCCAGTTCATCCCCATACACTAGATTGGGGGAGCTCTAAATACACAGCTGGTAGTACTTTATGGTCTGTCTTGAAGGGAAGAAGTTGACAAGTTTGCATGGCATGTTCTCCTGGGATAGTACAGGCCATTCTTTCTGAATGTAAAAGTGGTTAAAGCTATGATATGGAAGGAAAAACAGGCAATGCTGCTGCCAAACACCAGAGTTGCTGGTGCGGTTCCTAAGGCTTGCGTGGTTCGATCCTGAGGCCAGTAACCCATTTTCTTCTGAATGAATTGAATGGCTGCAATTCATGATTGACTTCAGTCTTGGGATTTCTTTCCTTTAAAGTTCTAAATCTTGTACTTTATCCTGTTTATGTTTAAGGACATTTTTCTTTTCACCTGAAATAACTTCCTTACCAAATAACCCAGTGTATGGTTGATTTATCCTCTAGACACCTAAATTGATTACAGTTCATTTTTTGTACAATTTTAATAGGGGGAAAATTTTTGCAAATTTCGCAGACGGGTTCAAAATTTTCCCCTTGGTTCCTTGAAACAGTGATCTTAGGGGGATTAAACTTCCCATTAATTTCCTACTGTAGGTGTTTCCAGTTAAAATACAACATCCTACAATGCACAGTGAGTTGGGGGTCCAAAGTGAGGTTCTTCTGTGGGCATTTCTATGCCACTACCACCCTCCAAACAATTTGATTATTGAATATGCATTCATTTTGTGGCAGACAAAAGCACTCAGATTCTAGGAGTCAGGGACACACATACAGAAAGTTTGGATGGATGTGACTGCAGTCGGAGAAGGACGCTGTGAGCAGCAGGGGCTCACAGTGGTGTCACTGTGCCCTGGGCGTAGTCTGAAAAGCCTGTTTACTCCTCACAAGACCTGTCGGTATCTTCTACTCTTATCCCCATTTTACAGATGGGAAAGCTGAAGCACAAAGATATTAATCTACTTGCTCAAAGTTACTGTGTTCAAGAGACAGAATATCCCTTGAACACAGTAATTCTATCCCTGGAGGCTCTCAGCTACCTGTGTGGGGCTGCCTCGGGTTGCAGAGGGAAAAGAGATGGCGGTAAAGGGCTTTAAAATTAATATTTTCTCACTGAAATGCAACAAGTAAGAGTCACAGAGTTTGGACAGAGACAAGAATGCCAAAGATGTTCTTTATAGATTACTGGTGTGTCGGCAATTCTGAATTCAGTAACCAGGCTCTTGGCCCTTAAAATTAAAATTGACTGTTTAATTGTCTATGCCTTTCTAGGTCTAAAGACCTAAATATAGAGAGTCACAAAAATTTTTTTCTGATGTCATCCTAAGACTGACATTGTTGTGTCATGAGACCTGATTGTAACGGTGACTGCGGAGAGTCACTGGCCTGTTCTGACCACCAGGGTGCGCCGTTCCCCCTGACCGGCCCCTGGCCTCAGGTTGTTTATTCAGAATGACTCAGAATAACGTGAGCGCTGTCTCCACTGCTGGAAAAGATCAGGATGATGCGGGATTGACAAAAATGCGGAGAAGAAAATGGCAGAGAGCCAGGCTGAACTGAAAAAAAAGTCTGAGTGGTATGATATTTAAAAAAAAAAAAAAAAAAATTGGTTCCATTACGCTCTGAAACTAACCTTAGCTTATAAATTATAAATAGGTATTTTAAAGTGATGTCAGCAAAAAACTATAATATAAACTGTTTCTTTAGGTGATTATTAAATAGTTGTTTGATGTAGAGTTTACCTTAAAAGAAGAGCATTTTGAGATTTACATCTATTTGATAGATCTAGCTCTGTGGCATATTACTCAGAACCACTGGAAGCAAATGGAAGTTACTGTTCACTTAAGCTATTTTTTTCGATTATGTAAACATCCAGAACAAGCATATTTTGAGTATGGAAGTCAGAGTAGTGCATAAATTACACTTTTACAATAAATAAAAGGTATTTTTATACCATAGGACCATTTGTTTAAAAATAATTTTTTTAAGTTTGCCTTGTGGAAATTTTTAAATGTATACAAAAGTTGAGAAAGGAGGTTCAGGAACCCTCTTGTTGAGAAAGGAGCTTTAGGAACCCTCTTGTTGAGAAAGGAGGTTTAGGAACCCTCTTTGAGGCCAGTTCCTTTCCAGTCCTACTCCTGCCTGTGTCCCGCCTCTAACGCTGGACACTGTGAAGTGCCTGCTGGTGGCATACGATTTTATTAGTACGTATTTATAAATGTTGAATCTAGATGTTCTTTACGGGGGAAAAAGTTACGTTCTTGTTGCTTTAATTAGTGCAGACCAGTCAATCCACTTCTGTCTTCAGCAACACGAGACTGCTATTCATGACACAAACCTGACTATAGAAACTACGGTGTCATTTTTCACAGTATAGGCAGGATTCTCAGGGATCAGCCCTCCATCAAAACAGCAGACCCGGTTAGTTCTTCCATTTTGGCTTCAGCGACAGCTCTCGGCATGAACACCTCATGCAGACAACCCCTTTAACTACGAAAAAAAAAAAAAAGTAGATTTTTAAATATCATATCCAAATGGAACGACTAAAGATCAAGGACCAGAAAGACGGGCAATAGCATCATAAATTCAAAAGGACATGCCATTGCATCTTGTTAGCATTTTATGAGGTTTAGATGCCCCCGAGCCAAATTAAGTGTACGTTCCTACATGTTGTCTGGTAACAAGAAGCAGAATGACTAACAGAAATCAGGGGTGCTCAGGGACAGTGTGAGCAAATGGCCATTCTCTGTTCCTCATGATTGAAACAGAAGTTTCAACATTATCATCATTTAATCTCTGACACCTTCCAATGAGATGGCAGTTTGAGGAATTAGTCTGCCCTATGAAAATCTCGACATGGAATAACGGAATGCAGGGCCTGACAGCCCCCTGGCTGCTTGACTAGATGCAGACCCCATAGTACTTTATCCTGCCCCAAACAGTTAATCTTTTTTCCTCCCTCGGTGGTGATTTATTTTTGTGTATGGGGAGTGTAGTGGTGGTGAGAGAGCCTAAAGGCTCTGAAAATTATAAAAGTAATGGACAGATAAGCAGGCCTCTGGCTGACCCGAGTCTCCTTCCTCGTCTGCTGCTGTCTGTGTCCTTGTCCAGCACAAAAGTCTCCCTCCTGTCATCGTAAGGCCTCTGCATTCAGGAACCCCTTCTAAACCAGCTCTACACTGTCCTCATCTTCCAAATGAGTAGGTCCTTTGGGGAAGCCAGATTAGGAAGGGAAGGAAGGAAGGGGAGGGGAGGAGGGAGTGAGGGAGGAGGGAGTGAGGAAGTGAGGGAGGAAAAGAAGGGGGGGGGGAGGAGGGAAGTTCTCCACTTCTCACTAAGTGGACATCTAGCAAGGAGGAATTATGTGATGTGTTTTCCTGGGCAATGCCAGTAAACCCAAGCTTCAGCATGAGGGGAATACATCTACTGGGGAGAAAAGAAAGGTTTTTACTACTTTTTTGGCCTTTCTTCAGTGCTCCAGAGTTTCTGAGCCTGGGACTTGCAGCTACACATTTCATTGTTTCAGGTTCTCCAAATATCTGGTAGAAATAAAACTTCACTCATTTGCACTTCACAATGAACATTGACTCTTTAATAAATTGATCAGGAACTAGGGCAGTGCCTGTGGCTCAAGGAGTAGAGCACCGGCCCCATATACTGGAGGTGACGTGTTCAAACCTGGCCCTGGCAAAAAACTGCCAAAAAAAAAAAAAAAAAAATGATCAGGAACTAAAAGTACCCGTAGTATGAACACAAAGCTCTTTGTGCTCGACATTAATTGGAAAGTTTTTTCTCAATACCTAAGTATTTGTTGAGAATATTAGTGACATTTTCCTCACAACTTATAACACTTTCTCTCTATAAATACCCAAGAATCCATACAGGGAAATTGTGCAACCAGTGGTCTGTAACCCAGACCTGCACTAACTTGCAGAGCAAACTGCTAGTCATCCAATAAGCATTTACTTAATGTAAACACAGGAACTGCTACGGAGAATCCAGAAAATTAATAAATGCATCCAGCACTGTCTCTGCCCCATCACAGACCATGTAGAAGGCTGAAGGTGTGGCCCATTTCAGTGCAAGAAATCCCAGCAGAAGGGGAGAATCCTTCACCCTGGGTCATGTAGCACTTGGGGGTCCATAGTTGAGCTCCCATGGCCCATGAACCCCAATGGCATACCTGCAAGAGGTTTGGGGACCAGCTCTGTAAACATCATCAGATTCTCAGAAAATGTCTGTGCTTTGGGAAGAGTGAGCCCCATGCAGCAGACGTGTGCACACACGCTGTTCTCCAGAGCCAGACAAGAGTAGGTGAAGGGAGGCTGGGAAGGCCTTGCGCTGGGGCGGCAGGAGGGCAGGAGGAAGGACAGAGGGGGTGGTGTGTGCGTGGAGCTCTCAGGCGCAGAGGCTGGGGGCACAGGCTTTGCAGACAGATAGGCGAATGCATGGTGAGATGTGCAAGTTCAAGGCACATGGTCCTTTTAGAATACAGCCATGAATTTTGAGGGAGAAGGAGAAAGGGATCAGAGCAGGCTGAGCTTGCCACCTGAAGCTGCCTGAAGCTTCATGACAAGGCCGTGCGCCATCTCTACTGTTGCCCTCTGTCACGTGGGAGTTCAGCCTGGACTCTTGATTCTCTCCTACAAAGAGCGCAAACAGGTGGAGGAAGAAAATAAAGGAAAACATCTTAGCTGTTATTGTTGGTGCATACGCAAATGCCGGGGAGCACTTGATGCCTGGTGTGATGTGTTAACAGTGGTCCCAACATTAATGGCTGATATTTGTGAGGGGCTGTCCCCCTTTGACCAGTGCGTTGACATCTCTGCTCTCTCTCCCTTGCCTATCTGGGAGGTGAGTGAAGCAGGTATTGCCACCTCTGTGTACCAGGGAGCAATTTGAGGCCTTGTGGGATTAAGTGATCTCCCCATAATCACAAAACTTTAATCAGTCTCCAAGTCAGGAATCAAACACATCTCCGCTCTCACCAACTGGATTCTTCCCATTATGCCATCCTTAGTCTCCAAAAACAATTGAAATTAATGCTACACAGTCTCTGAGGAAGTAGTTTTCGTGAGTTGGGTGCAGACTCGTGTCCAGGAGATGTAGGAAGCAGCAGGGAGAATCTTCTGCCCCTGTGTGAGTGCTGCTGGGATGCTTCCGTTCGTAAAGTGAGAGAACCTTCTTCCTGAACCTCTCTGCTTACTCCTCCGTCACCTTCTCTAGACACCCCTGTCCACTCACCTGCCACGCAGCGTCTCGTATGACCTGGGACTTATGGGACACCCAGGGGGACGGGATTATTCCCAGCAATCAAACCGGTGCTTCCTCCTTCTCATACCCCTTGTCCTGGCCTCCTTAAGATTTTGCTTGGGACTGAGTTCCTAACTGCTGAAGACAAACTCACGAAAACTGTATCCATTTGGAAAGTGTTGAAGCATCTGTTCCTAGGAAGCGGCTGAGTCCTGCTAGAGATGTGGACATCGTTCCCCTCAGGGACCTGCCAGAAACCAGACAGGGAGGGAGCTCTGTGTGCTGGAACCACGCCAATAACTATGGTTGTTCTGATCACCTGTGACCAGCCTTGACGGCAAGAGTACCAGGAATGGGACGGGGAAAGGCAGACCTCAAAAAAGACCTCATCATGTGTCTGCACAGCTACTTTCCTCCAAAGGCAGAAGTTCATTCCTTTGCAAATTATGTGAGCATAGAAATGCAGAGATACTGATGATGGCAAAGTTAGAGACATGCTGGGTAAAGACCTGCTGCCAGCCCTGCCTCTACTCACGGGCCTGCCAGAAATATTTGTTAGACCGTGACACTCACGGTCCCAGGACTGTGCTGCCCCGCCAGGTCAGGCCACTCCTTCTTCTTTGAACTTAGGAGCAAAACCAAGCAGAGGCCAAATATTTAAATCACCCTAATCAAAAAGCTACCCTTTGACTTATAAGAATTCTCTTGGGAAATTACTGGAGCATATTAGCTGTAAGTCTGCAGCAGCGAGAGTGTCTGTCAGACCAGGGCTGTGTATCCGGCAGGAAGAGGTCGTCAGTTTTCAGATGAGCCGCCGCATCTGGGGCGTTCCATAATGCACCGTCCACAGGAGAAGAGTCTATTGTACCTGACAATCTGAAAATAAGGCAGTCTTTTCAGAAATGGATTATCTCTCATAACCAGTAAATATTTTCCATGCTACAACCTACTAAAGCAACCGCCATGGTGTATCCTGAGAATCTACATGGGACTGCGAGTTAAACTCCCACTGGGGGCCCAGACGAGCAACTCGGTGCTTTGCCCTGTGAGCCCCTCACACTCTCCTTGAGCAGATTAATTAAAGACCATTCTGGCTATCTGCATCTCACTATTGCCGCTAATACAATATCCTGGGTTTTTCTTCTTTTCGTGGAGAAAATGCTTAGAAGTGATGTGGTGCAAGAAATATTTCCTGAAGTGGGGCTGGGCAGGTGCCAGGCTCACTCTCTCCCAAAGACCATCGGGGGAGGAAAGTCTGTTTCTTAATTACCTACAAGTGTTCAGGTCCTTCATGCCTGACGTGAATCATTTACGTGATTAATCTTCAGATTAGCCGAGACAATTTCACACCATCGAAAGCGAGTTGTGTGCCACAGCACATACCCAGAGCTGTGCCTGTCACAGCCACCATGTGTTGCTTACCCCGTGCTTGGCTCCAGTGCCATCACAGCCAGATGCCTTGTTCACTTACCCATCGGTTCTCAACCTTCCTAATGCCGCGGCCCATTAATACAGTTCCTTGTGGGTTGCGACACATGGCTTGAGTACTGCTGACTTACACACTGCTCTCCTCCGTGAGTCTGCACAGCCAGATTCCATGTACCCCTTAGCCAGTGCTCTATTCTTTGTGTCTACACAGCCAGCTGCCATCTATTCTGTAGAGCTGCTGACTCTACTGGGGTTTTCCTGGAAATCTTACTGGTCATTTGCAATTTAACAATACTTGTTAATTATAATAAGAAACAGAATGATCCCTTTTTCTCAGCAGCAGATGACTAGGTTCTGAACTGTGCAGAGCCCACACAAGGTGAACTCCAGCTGGGTCCCAGTTTGCACTGAGAGATTGTGCTTTATCCACAGACCCAAAGACTCTCCCAGGAGTTTCTTCATACCCCAAACTCTGGCTCATAATTAAACAGAATCTTACAAAAGAAATTTCCACTTCAGGGTGGCACCTGTGGCTCAAAGGAGTGGGGCACCGGCCCCATATGCCAGAGGCGGTGGATTCAAACCCAGCCCCAGCAAAAAAAACACAAGAAAGGAAGAGAGAGAGAGAGAGAGAGAGAGATCCACTTCAAAGAAAGAAAGAGCTAACCTAAGCTCACTTGGTTTACTGGCATATTTCCGAGGATAATATACATGTTTTAGATTTTGGTTTACTAAGTAGTTTCTTCCTTTCATGGAGAAAAACGAACAATCCAGGAAGTACTAGATGAGAATGAGAGGAGATGCTCGGGGCCATGGGGAAGAAACTCCTCTGTTCAGGCTCTTCATGTCACCAACCAGCACACGACCGCTCACAGCTGTGACATTCCTTGCTGAGGTCCCATCCGTTTGGTGAAATCACAGTCCTTGGTTCCAGTTCTCAAGTGGGATTACGGCAGGCAGAGTTCATGTGGGAGTGCACGAAGAACCCAGTTAGCGTAGGGCGGCCCTGCTCTACCTCCGGCAGTTCACACATCCTTTCTGAACCAGCTACCAACACCCCGCGGCAGGTCCTATAGGGCAAAACTGTGTATTTGTTAAATTTCTGTGAGCACTGCATTGATTCTATCTCTTTGCATTTAACTACCTTTTCATATTGCTAGTAATAAGGTCTCCTTAGATGTTTACTAAATATATCACCTTTAAAATAATCGTTTCTGTCCTCACGTAAGATGTGAGCTGCAGCCGTTCCATTTTAGAGACATCGGCTCACCATCCATGCCTCTCTGGTTCCCTGTCACCCTGCCTGTCTGCACCACACAAGCCTTAGCATAACCAGAGACCTACCTGTGGCACTTACTTGTTAGACCAGACTGTAAAATTCAAACTGTTAATGTCCATTTTACCGATGGGGCTGTGACTTCCTGGGGATTCTCTGCCATTCACTTGGCCAACCTTGAAATCATCTCTACTTTAGAGACCAGGGATAGGGACATAGGAGAGGGGCCCTGTGTTTTCTATATGGTGATATTGAATCATAAAAATGTCTTTTTAATCTGATGATCATTAGAAAACCCAGCAATGTGGCCCAGGTGCTAATCCGAGTGCATTTCCATTTCTGTTGGGCCTGAATAAGTCTTACCTTCTGCAATGACTTCTGAAAAAAATGTGTTCCTTTTATCAGGTAATAAAATTATCCTATGACTTGCCTCAAGGCATGCACTTCGTTCTGGGAGTTCAAATATCAGAAGTTAACTCCAGGTTAAAATGATAAAAATTCATATTTCTTATTAGTTATTTGCCTCAAGATTTCAAAGAGGTCTGGAAAAATCATAAAATGCAAGGGAACATTTCTTCATTTACTCAAAAAAATGTATTGATATTCTATTTGGTGCCAGGCATTATACAAGTTGTATGGATTTTAAAAATGAAATGTGGGCGCTGCCCATCAGCAGCTCATAGCAGGGGAACTCCAGGAATCCGGTGTGTCCAAGCAGTGAGAAGCACATTTCACATGAGGCCACAAAGCACTTTTAGCCTCCGTGCTTATTAAATGCTGTGTTTTTACTCAAAGCGTTCTATTCTCCCTCATTTTTCAATGCTTGTCATGGCCCGCTAAATGGATTTCCCAGCCCACAAATATTTCCTTTGAAACACTGGTCTAGAAGGGAGAATTTCTATGGAGCGGTGGCAATGGAGAACATTGAATGGGCAAGGAAGGGTCAGGACGAGAGGATGTCCACCCCTCATGCTGGAGCCCAGGGTATGCCTGAGCCTCCACATTCAAAGGATTTTTTAAAGGGCATAATCAGATTATGATTAGAGGTAACTGTTACCAGACTATGTGGAATAGGTAGATTTTTTTATCTTGCTGTTTCAATATTCATTTGCATGTAAAATATGTGCCTTAAAAATGATGAACGGGTGGGCGGCACTTGTGGCTCAAAAGGGGTAGGGTGCCGGCCCCATATGCCAGAGGTGGCGGGTCCAAACCCGGCCCCAGCCAAAAACAAAGAAACAACAAAAAACAAACAAACAAACAAACAAACAAACAGATGAACGGGAAGTGATCAGTTGTGCAGCTATGTGAGGGGGAATGCTCCCCTTGCCTGGCCATGCCGGGGCCTCTCCCAGTGGTCTTGGGCGAAACGTGGATCCATCTGAGAAAGAGCTTGTGTCTTTCCCTGCAGTGTCCCAGTTGCTGGGTGACTGGCATCTGCTCTGTGGTAAGTTCCCACAGCAGATCAAGGCTAATTCAGCCACCGGAGCAGGTGACTTAGGGCCACGAGGAATGAGAAATTCCAACCAGTCACCTCTCACAGAAGAAAGCACCACTGAGGCTATCAAAGAAACAACCCCTGGGACTTGTTGATAATTTTGACAATAATACGAGTCTACATAGATTTTTAATTTATTCTCTCAGATCTCAGAGCATGTGGACAGGTGGAGCTGTTCTTCAGCTGGGGTCTACAGGTGCCACCACACTCCTGCTACAATGTTGAAAAATCTTTATACCTGAACTCTGAGGGTCCCCAAATCTACTCCGCTGTCTTGGGTGGCCTGGCCCAGGCATGCCACATTTCTTCTTGGTTAATGTACAAAGATGCTCAGAGTTTATGACTTACAGCTGTTTTCATTGGTCCTGGTCTGTGCCCTTTTGTTATTAGACACTTTAGATCAGCGGTTCTCAATCTGTGGGTCGTGACCCACAGGAACTGTATTAAAGGGCCGCGGCATTAGGAAGGTTTAGATCGCTAAATCAGTAATCAATTCTGAGCCGGGGAGTCCAGAAGGCCCCAACATCCTGCTGCCAGGATTTTTTTTTAACTTTTGCCTGCTCCCTCTGACCTAGGTTGTTATTGTTTTTTCAGATGACAGGCATTACCAGTTTACCATCCAGCCCGTAGGTGTCCCAGACACTAAATCCTCCCAGCACAAGAGCAGGAGCACGATCTTCCCACCTCAGCTTTCTGGGGCAAGTGAGGAGGAGACATTTACCTAAAGGATGGGACAGCCTGGACACATACTGGGTTTCAGGACTCCAGGATTCACATTACCACCTGGCATTCAGGAAATGTAAAAATAACAGCAATATGAATAACCTCATGTCCCATGAAATTGTGCGCAGGGCCCGGGGCTGGAGGCCGGGCAGCCTGCTCTCCAGGTGCCCGGTGCCCTGCTAGTTATGTGAAAAAGAGCTGCTCACGTACCCAGAAAGGAAGGGGATTGAAGTGATTTTCCCCCTTTATGGCAGGGACAGAATAAATGGGCAAAAAAGGATTCAGTGAGTTAAATTTAAAAGAACATTGGCACAACTTAATTTTCTGTGCATTTCTGGGTGCTGCAAACCTTATTTCTACTGACAGTCATTTTTTAGCTTTACTATCAGTGCATTCTGCCTCGCGCAGCACATATGTTGTTGAAGACATCACTGTTCCCTCCTCGGCTGCGTTTTCTAGCACAAACCACTCCTCAGACTTGGCAGGGGTGTTGGTAGCAAGAGGGGAGCTGGGGACGAGCAGACATCTCCACCCAGCCTACTTAACCCCCAGGAGTATTTGCGCCACGTTCTGCCATAGAAGGATACTTCAAACATAGGGTTAAGAGGCGATTTTATAAAGGGTCATTAAAAACTAGGAAGGAATGCTATATGTTTAAGTTAATAAAATGCCAGACAATTATACTTCTCAACACACTCATCTTTCCCAAGGACCATAGTATTATATTTTTCTATTTCTTAAATAATCAGTTTTCACTGAAATACACCCAGTCAACATGTGATGGCTCACGGCTGTGTGACAGGAGTAACTGCAGGGGACACTAATGTTGTATTCCCAGTTTCTCCATCTCTGGGATGCAGGAAAACCCTCTCTGGATTCATTTCTGCAATTAATAGAAAAAGGAGGGTGAAATCTCTTTCATTCTGGAGGGTCAGTTAGAACTGTGCTGTTCAAAGCACGCAAAATCCAGCGTGCAAGCTTCCTGCGCTGCACATCACCTGTTCAGGCCACTGCACTGTCACATCTGCATGTCCCCACACCTGCCACCTTTCTTCTTGAGTTCTGGACCAACCACGGTCTCCACGGGATCCTTTACACTTGACACTGGTCTTTCTGAGAGGCACTAAGCCCATTGTTTGAGTTATGCTATCATGCAAAAGAAAAAACCTTCACTTCCTAGAAGGTTGTTGCAGGAGAATTCAGGTAGACTCGGGAGCGATGCCTCAGCCCTCATCCATATTTCTTCCTCATGGGCAGTAATGTGGGTTTTAGAGAAATCAGACATTTAAAGGGAGTTACCCCTCCTAACACAAACTTGATTAGGTTTTACAGGAGCTGGATGCCAGTTTCGGGTCTGACTGATTCTGCTCAGCCGTACCTACGCACCTTCTACGTGTGTCTGCAAGCACTGTTGAGCTGTAACTTCTAAATTTAAAAAACAACATGAGAAGCAGCGGGAGTGTGCCAGGCACCCCTCTGCATTTGTACGTTTCCCTAACTCAGAGTAGGAAAAAACAAACGCATTCCCTGCAGGCAGCAGCCTTCCTAAGGAGGAATTTTCCTATAGAGTTGCAGAGTGAATTATAGCCTGTATGAGTAATGAGCCTAAAATGTATTTTCACATTTTTTACGCCTTACATAGTGCTCTCAGTATTAAGTCAGCCAAACAGCTCGAGTTTGTTTTTCTCCTGCGTTATTTAAGCCTAGATCCTACCTCAGAGAACTCCAAAATAAACTCTAAAAACTGTCTCAAGTTAAAGTATCTGAGAGAGAAATCATGCTTTGAAGCACTCTTCCCAAGGCAGCATTCCACTGTGAGCTTTGTTCTCACTGCCCTTGACCTTCCTGTGGCTTGTGATGCCGTCACCCCACTGCATTCTCGGCCACAGCCACCACTGGCGCCCGCGTCCTCCCTGCCCTGGGCCTGCACCTGCTTCTCTGTTCCCCCCAGTGCTGGGTCGTCCTGCTGCTGACTCGGGAACGGCCCTCCTCCTCACTCAGAGATCTTTCAGTCTCTCCGGGACATTTTGGGTTCAGTGGTTCTTGTTCAAAATATTATCCTCAGTTTGCCCCTTGGGCACGAGACTGTCACTTCAACGTCAGCAAAAGCTCAAGACCGTCCCCTCCTGGCATGTGGCTCTTCCTCAGAACGGCAGCAGTGCAGCTCTGAGTACCCCCGTCCCCAGCAGCCTCCTGGGGATCCTAGTCCAGCTCCTCCTCCCCAAGCTAAACCCTCCTGCCTTTCCGCTTCTCATCCCTCTTTCAAGCTAATCTAGCTGTGTGCTTTTTTTTTTTTTTTTTGCTAGATTAACTTTTTAAAAATATATTCTTCCTATCACACCCGTGCTCAGAATACTTGCTGGAACCCACCCCGAGTGCCTCATCCGCGCCAGCTCCTGAGCCCACTTCCCCCACTTCCGGGGCAGCTGTGGGCAGAGCCTCCTCCCTGCCCCCACCCCACATTCTACCCATACTTCAGAATCCAGCGTTTTTTCCTTCTGCCCACACAGCGGAGGCTCACCTGGCTCCTCAGCCCACCCAGGTATCTCCTGTGAATTCCTGGGGCATTTGGCATAGCTGAGTGAAGTCTGAGAAAAGCCACCCTTGGGATGCAGGCCAGATGTCCCTCTCACTCGACCCGTGCTGGCCTTGTAAGTGTCAAAGGCTCCAGGAAGTAAATAAAACCATGGCGCTCCCACGGGGCAGAGCAGCATGGGGTCTCATAGTGACCACTGGCCTTGCTCACTGCTGAGTTTCCAGAGAGCCGCCTGGTCATCTGTGCTTCTCCTCTCTGCACTGACTGACCAGATCGCTCCCTACATCCCTGGGCCTGGCCCCTCTAGAACGTGAGTCTTTGAGGCATCATTTCTTTCAGATTCCTCCAAGCTCTGAGCTAGACTTCCCTGTGCAGTTTGGACCTTGCGGGGCTTTATTAATACTTGTTTAATATTAATAGGGAACCCTCCTGATTCAAAGGCAAAGTCCAGCTCTCGAGTTCCCCAGAGTGGCCTCCCAGTCAAGGGCATCTCCCGGCTTCCCCAGGGATGGACCAAGGACTCTGCCTTTGGCCAGGTTTCTTGTAGCCACACACTGTGTTCCCCAAGACCCCCAGATTCCCTCTGAGGCATTGCTGTGTCCTCAGCAGGAAACTTTTCTCTGCCCCTGCGGGTCCTTCCCCAGGGAAGGGCCCCTCCTGGGTCGCCATCCCCTCCATGTCTTCCAACAAAACCATGTCTCTGTTCGCTCTCCCAGTATGGGAGAGCTGTTAACTCATACCAGGGCGACCTTGTGAAATGGTCCTGTAATCCTAGGAGGAATTGGGTTGTCCCACAACCCTTTCCATGCCAGAGGCAATGCTGCTGTGTTGTCACCTCCACTGACTGAAAAGGATGGGTGGGTCCTGTTAAAACTGCACTCTGGAGATGAGGTGTCTGAGCAGTAGTGTCTGGGGACATTGGTAGTGGTCACACTGGGGATCTGGTGGCCAGAGGCCAGGGATGCCATGGAGTGTCCTGTGGGGTCCTAACGCCCAAGAATTGCAGTGTCTGGAGCCCTGAGGTTGAGAAGCCTTGTCTTAAAACATCAGGCAGACCACGCCTTTGCCCCACTCGAATCCCTCTGCTGGTTTCTTAGCTGACTTAGATGAAGTTCCAAAGGCTTCCTGAGGCTGGGAGGACCCTCAAGACTTGCCTGCTTGCCTTTGCCTCGCCCACCTCCTCTCCCTCACCCAGGCTGCATCCGCCCTGCCAGGCCCCTCAGCCGCCCTCCTTTAGGGTCTGGGCCAGCCTGGCAGCTCTGCATTGGCTTCAGGGCTCGGCCCCACCTCCTGCCCCAGCAGAAAGGCCTCCGGAACCCTTCTGAGAAAGTTTGCCCTCCCCCATGACAGGCCCTCGGCGTCCTGCACCGCCCCCTTCACCTCCTGCTCACAGGTCAGGCGTTTGCTTTCTGCCTCCTTCCTCTGGGAGGCACCAGGGTGGAAATTCTCAGGGTCTACAACAGTGCCTGGCATGTGGAAGGTGCTTCACAAATACTGGGTGGAAAAGAGGAAAAGAAAAAGAACATCAGTATATGAGTTGTAGTAACACTGCTACAGGAACTTTGCTTTCTGAGAGGAGCTACACTTCATAATGGCCACATAGCTGACAAGTTTGTAAATGAATAATTCACGCAAATGGAGCGTGGCGAGACCGGCACTGCTGGAGTCACTTCTCCCCATGCCATTCACGTGAGATTATTGGAAACATACGAAAGCATTTTCTGTGTTAATTATACCTTTGAACTCTCGTCTTTACTTATTTAAAATCACAGGTAAGGAAAAGATCACCTTTCAGGAGGTGAACATTTTCTATTATTCAAAGGACCAGAGCTGTGTGTTTTCGACCTAACCCTGTTAATTTATGAGAGAAAGACATAGAACTTGAAATCCATCCCTGACTCTGGTTTGAGAATTCACATATTTCACCCTTGACCTACCAATTATCAATATGTAAGGTCAATACGTATTTTTTTAAAAATCTGACTTTATGTTGCTTTATAATCCTTAGTATTAGAAAATTAAAACCAGCAGGGTGAGTGCCTTTTACATGCCGCACCTCTCCTGTGGCTGGGGTGCACAGAGGGGGTTCACCAGGAGTCCAGGGTGTGGGGATCCTGTGTGCTGTCACCCCTAGCTCCCCACCCCTTCCAGGCCCAGAGAGAGACTCAGACTATGCAGAAACAGCATTTGTAAGATTTTATTAAATGCATACTTTGATTTATTTTCTCATTTTATTTATTTATTTAAGACAGAATCTCAAGCTGTCACCCTTGGTAGAGTGCCATGGTGTCACAGTTCACAGCAACCACAAACTCTTGGGCTTAAGCAATTTTCTTGCCTCAGCCTCCTAAGTAGCTGGGACTACAGGTGCCTGCCAGACTGTCTGGCTATTTTTTGTTGTTGTTATTGCAGTAGTTGTTGTTTTAGCAGGCCAGGGCCAGGTTTGAACCCACCAGCCTTAGTGTATGTGGCTGGTGGGTTCACACTCACCTACCCACTGAGCTATGGGCGCCACCTATTTTCCCATTTTAAGAAAATGTTTACTGAGACAGGACATGAAGAAAGGGGCTTCAAGATGGATGGGAGGAAAGTCTGGCCTGCTGAGCTAGGAAGTCTGGAGGGGCCCTCGGAGCATTCCCCACCCAGCAACTCCGGCCAAAAAAAAGGGAAAGCATGTGGGTGTGAGGTAACCCCAGTAACCAGTGACCAATAGAAAGAGACAGTAATCAATGACCAATAGAAAGGGGCAATAGTTCCCAGAGGTGCAGAGAGGCCACTGGACACTGGAAATCAGTTTGGATGGAGAGGAGGAGGCCGTTGGTGCCTCTGCGCTGCCTCTGGGCCTGTGTCTCTCTCACCTCTGCTCCTTCAGAAACAGCCCCGCCTGACTCTGAGAAGTGCTCTGAGCTCTCTCTTTGTTGCACTGACACTCAGGCAGGTCGCTGTTGTGTCTTCTGCCCACACTGCCTGGGCCTCTCCAATTTTATTTTCAGTTTCTACTCAGTTTTGCCTCAGTTGAACTTTCTAGCTCTAGGTCAACCAGGTCAACTGGGTCATCTGGGTTTGGGGAACCAGGACCCCCAACCCCAGCCTTCACGTCACTCCCGAAGTGTTCACTGTCACCTCTGTCCTTTCCCTTGAGGCAGCCCACCACTCCCCAGCCACGTACACTTCCATCGCTCCACACGGTAAGATCCTCACCCCTGCAGAGTTCATACTCACCCAGAGCAGTCCGGGTCACACCAAGAGTTGTTTGTATTGGCACCAAGCGATTTGCTAGAACTAGGTTAAAGCTCAAATTAAATGTGTCTGAAGTTCATACTTGTATTTAATAATCACACCCTGATATAGAGAAAGGCAAAGGCTTTTTCTTTGAGTCAGATCCTGAAGTGATTCATCTCCCTGGTACCTGTGAAAACAACACCAGGTAGAGGTCACAGAGAAACCCTGTTACAGGCTAAAAGGAAACATCCCAGGCTTTCAAACCAGCTAGTGTGATGGTGGCCCAGCCGCAGCCCACCACTGACCTGCACAACCACCGTCTCACCAGATGCAGATGAACACAAATGTCCCACAGACGCCTTTAAATACCACGCAGGATTTACAGCCCACTTCCTTATTCATTCGTGTTAATTCATTGACAGTCTCAAATGTTTTCTTTTGCTGTGACTTTTCTTCATTCTCAAAACCTTGATGGCTCCACGGGGAGAGGCGTGAACAGGCTGGATGACTGGTGGCTCTGTGTCTGAACCCATTCCGGCACTTTTATAGCACAGACCTTGACCCTGTTCTGATTGGTTACTGTGTGACCACTGCTGTGCTAAAGTTTGGGGTCAAAGGCAGAGCTTCGCAGCCATTTGGCCCTGAGCTACCTCTTTACATCCAAGTCCAATGATGGAGGTTTCTGCATTTTCCCCTGGACGGGTTGCATCGGGACGTTAACAAGTTGGGGCACAGACATCTTTACATGTTTGGATCTAACTGGGAGTGAGGTGTTTATGAGCAGAGGCTGACACATAATTTAGTAAGCCAAGAATCCCCTGGTTAACATTCACGGAGGAGAACACCCGGGCAGGATGTCTGTACTGGTGGGGCAGCTCTCTTGCAGCTGCTGGAGGACAGGTTTTCTTTCAGCCTGGAGTTCCCAGTTCATCGACACAGAGGCATGGGTGATAAGAAAGTCGCAGAGGAGAAGCCGGCCTTATCCTTTACATCAGTGGATGAAATAAGGAGGGAGAACTTCACTGCAGAAGCTGAGTGTGAATGAATGACAGTGGGTGGACGGTGGAAGCCCCAGGCCTTGGTCTGGGTCCAGCTGCTACGCTGACTTGTTGGGAAACGTTTACCCGGAGATTAACCTCCCCAACTCTCAGTGACCTCATCTCAAAAATAAGCCTTCAAGTGACAACACTCAAGATTGTTACAGAAAGGAAAGCTAAGTCACGTGCCACGTCCAGCAGGGAGTTGGAGCATTGTGTACACTTGGGCTGATGGTGGTCGCAGGAAGAACAACGTGGATAAGTGTCACCTTGACTGCTAGTCCTCATGTCTCACCTTGAGAGGGATGTATTCCCTCCTTCCAGCCTTGGGCCGTCCTTACGTGGGCACATGTTTATCTAAAGTTAGAAAGTAAAATACAAACTTAGCAGAAATGCAAGGATTGAAGTCAAACTTGTATGGCAAAATTTAAAATGTATCTTTGGCTACAAGTTAACCAGACCATTGGAAATACAGAAATATTTTCAAACTTTAATAGGAGAAATGTATGTTTTGACTATAGTTTAAATATGTCAGTTGCTAATGAGCTAAAAGTTATGTGGGAAGCCAGCACCGAGAATTCCTAGCCAGGGTCAGCCAGGCATCTCAGAGGATGGAGCTGATACTGCCAGTCCGAGACCACCCGCCTAGGACCTGGGGGCCCCACTGCACTCAGAGCACACTCTGTCATCCCCGGGTGTGTTCCTGACTCAGATGCATGCTGCTACCTGTTCCCCTGAGAAAAGTGAGCTCTCCCCTGGGCTGCAGAGGTTGCCTCTCCCCTGGGCTGCAGAGGTCGCCTCTTCCCTGGGCTGCAGAAGTCATCTCTCCCCTGGGCTGCAGAGGTCACCTCTTCCCTGGGCTGCAGAAGTCATCTCTCCCCTGGATGGCAGAGGTCGCCTGTCCCCTGGGCTGCAGAGGTCGCCTCTCCCCTGGACTGCAGAGGTCACCTCTCAGCTCTCTCTGTTTTCCCCTTCCTTCCCTGAGCTTCAATTTGACCTCATGGGCCTGACCCACCAAAGTGTCCCGCTCATAAGGTTTTGCCCCAGCTGGGAGTCCACTGCCTTCACGTATCAGATCTCACCTGCACTGGTGTGGTCAGCCGGCCTCCGGGGACAAGCTGCAGGCTCCCAGCCCATACTGCTCATTATTTAGAGAGCACCAGGCACAAAGTAGGTACCCAGTAAATAACTGAAGTAGCTTAAAGAGAAACAAAATTAGGTGGGCGTCTGTGTCTGGAGAGTTGACCACACTGAATGGACCTTCCCTCAGCTTCAGCCTGTTCAATAATCACTCGTTGTCGAGGGCTGAAATGAGGAAGATCAACCTGGCTTTTTGCTTTGTTGCTGTTGTCACATGTGCTAGCTTGGCTAAAGCTCTTTCTGTTTGTTGTCCATGTGCCAGGCAGGCAGGAGCCACCGGGACTCACTGGCTCATTTAAATGTAGACCGTTCTGCCTCGTTCTCATGCTGCTTTTATTCTATCCAGTGTTTTCTGCTTGGACACCTTCACACACCCTCCCTCCTGGAGGCACAGGCTGTGCTGCGGGGATGTCATGTGGGGGAATTGTATAGTTATATGGTAAGACTGGTCGGACCGAGGTCCTGACAGGACTTTGTACCTACTGGTTAGGACCTGGAGCATATGTGAGTGAGGGGAGAGCATGTCCCAGGTGGTTAGAATGAGTGGACCGGAACACTGAGACGTGAGCCGGGATGAAGCATTAGGGTGAACACCTGTTGTCTGTAGTACTGCTGAGAGTTTCTCAAGGGCAAAGGAGAGGATGCCCAGAGGGAGATCTAGCAAACATCATGGCAAGACCAGCAAACCAGAGACAGTACTGAGAGCTGGGCCGCCTCCCCAACTCACTTCCTCCTCCCTTCCTGCCTTCCTCACTCCTCCTTCCTTCTCCTCTTCCCTCTCTCCTCTTCTTCTTTACCCCCTACCTTCCTTCCCAGCCATTCCCTACTTCCTTTCTTTTCTCTTTCCTTTCTATCCTTCCTCCTTCCCCCAATCCTCCCTCCCTCCCACATGCCTTCCTACTTATTACCTTCCTTCCTTTCTTCCTCCCTCCTTTCTTCCCTCTGTGCTTGTATCCCTTCCTCCCTTCCTTTCTTATCCCTGCCCGTCCCCACATCTCTCCTCCCTTCCCTCATGCTCCTCCCTCTGTCTCTCCTCCCTCCCTCCTTCTCTCCTCCCTCCCTCCTTCTCTCCTCCCTCCCCCTCCTTCTCTCCTCCCTCCCCTCCTGCTCCTCTCTCCCTCCTTCTCTCCTCCCTCCCTCCTTCTCTCCCCCTCCCTCCTTCTCTCCTCCCTCCTTCTCCCCTCCCTCCCTCCTTCTCTCCTCCCCTCCCTCCTTCTCTCCTCCCCTCCCTCCGTCTCTCCTCCCCTCCCTCCTTCTCTCCGCCCTCCCCTCCTTCTCTCCTCCCTCCCTTCTTCTCTCCTCCCTTCCCTCCTCTCCCCCCTCCCCTCCTTCTCTCCCCCTCCCTCCTTCTCTCCTCCCTCCCACCATTTACCCTCCCTCCATCCAACCTCCTCCCATGCCCCTCCTTTTCCCTCCTTCAT